>PVJH01026149.1:0-30476 GCA_004026705.1 Nesogale talazaci | reverse complement strand
AAGAAAAACGTTAAGAATGAATGTGCTTGAAAAAAAATGCTCTAAAAACCTGTGCTAAATTCACTACAGAATTCTCTGTAGCGACTTTGATTATGATTGTAAAGAAATGCACAGTTCTACCTTGACTAAATCATAGATATTGGACGGATCACAAGTTGTCAGGCTGCTAAAGATGATTAGGACTTCTCTACTGGTGTGTCCTGGCATGTGTCTAAAGAGAGAGAAAGCACACTCCAATGAGTCATAACAGATCCTTTACTGTAAGCTTTACCCAGAAAGACACATACACATGACGTATAAATCTAGACTACAGAACATCTAGTTTCAGCACTACAAGGGAATGAATAGTGAATATATTTCAAATACTTTAATGTCAGTCTTCTTAAATGCTCTATCAGATCTTCTCTTTTAGTGATTCATTTATTGAGTACTCGTTGAAGATTGGGAGTAAAGTAACAAAGATGACTAACAAGATCCCTGCCATCATACTGCTTGTATTCTCATAAATTTGCTTCAAAGTATAAAATGTACATTGGGAAGTATGGATCCATTTGAAGTATTTATTTGTAGTGCAACACAATTATTTCTTAAAGGCTATCACTAAATCTCGTGACGATTCAATCATTATACGTATAGAATTTGTATGTCATTTTAATTAGTAGTAGCTTATGGGGAGTTTAAGGTGTGTAGGCTCCTTTAGCTATGGGGATCTGAAAGCTTTTTGAGCAATTTTACCAGCTTTATAGCTTTCCTGTTAAGACCTTCATTATCAGGCTCACAGGTGGCCCTTATGGATACTGTCATCATGTGTACTTCTTTGACATGCACTACTATCTTCCCAACTTCTACAAAACTAGGAAGGTATACAGAAGCACAAAGAGGGAATGATGGTCACTATCCAGAAGCAAAACACATGAGCTTAGTTACTGCTGTGATTCCTACTCATGGAACTCAACGTGTGTTTTAGCAACACTGAACACTCCTCTGGATTTCTTAGCTATCCTCTACATGGTGCAAACTGCCAACTCACAGAAACACTATCGGGCAGGGTACAACTGCCCTGAGAATTTCCAGACTGTAGTTCTTCACAATCATATAAAGCTTCATCTTTCTCCCAAGAAGCAGCTGGGAATTTCAAAATGCTAACTTTGTGGTTAGCAGTCCAATATACAACCACTATGTCATCGGGGTTATTGAAATTCTATAAACAATCCATCTTACATACTTTTCAATGTATTTCACTTGTAATAGTACTGATTAGATTTTTCTAAAACGTTTAAGCATATGCCTCACCTACTAAAATGTAAATTAAAAATAAAATTATCACGCAACAATATACTAAATCTTTTTAACTGGTTTACTTTTTAAAATATCACTGGGAGCTCTTACAACTTTTATAACAACCCATGCATCCATTATTTCAAGTACAAGTAAATTTGTACTAAGTTTGCAACCACCCTTTTCAAAACATTTTCTTTCTACTTGAGGCTGCTATCAGCTCATTTTTTACCCTCCCTGCCCCCACCCTCATGACCCTTGATAAGTTATGTAACTATTATTTTCATATCTTACACCACCTGCTGTCTCTCCCTTCACCCATATTTCTGTTGTTCATCAGCCTGGGGGGTGGGGTGGTGGCTATACGTTGATCATTACAATAGGTTCCCCTTTATCCCACCACCTTCCCCCTGCCCGCATGGCATCACGTGCTACTTCCACTATTGTTCCTGAGGGGTTTTCTGTCCTGGATTCTGTGTACATGCTCGGGTCGAGCCACATTTATAGGTAGAATTGGGGTTATGGTGGGGAGAGGGAGGAAGCCTCAAAAAACTAGAGGAATGTTGTATGTTCTGCCAGTGCTATACTGCATCTATTTTATCTTCTAAATAAGGATTTTGATTATAACTAAGTTTATGGAAATTCATATTCATATTATCATTTCATCTTCACTCACTCAAAAAACATCCAAATCAACAGTAAATGGATAGTACTAACTTCAGAGTCTGCATAGCCATGCTTAAGGAATTGTAAAGAGATGGTTCTCCATGGCAGGTCATATCGACAGCTTTCTTTAAAGATGTTATGTGCTTCCTTGGGTTTCCTGAAATAGAAGTAAAATAATTTACTTTTAATAAAATCCAGTACATTTTAAGAATTTGCTTCTTCCCAAATTTAAAGATCAGTGATGTGAACCCCCCACTCATCTGCCAGTTCATGCACTGTGGTGGCTTGCCTGGTGCTGCGAGGCTGGAAGCACTATCCCCCAGGTGTTATTTCAAATGGCAGGAGTGACTCAGGATGGACAGGGGTCAATAGGCTTCCAGACTAAGACCGACGAGGAAGGACGGGATGTTGATTTATTTCTAAAGTGAATTGGCCAGTGAAAATCTTATCAAGAGCAGCAGAACGCTGTCTAATACAGTGCTGGAATATGAGCCCTTCGGGGTGGGGAAAAAAATGGTTGCAACGGGACCAATAGGTAACAAGGTGATAAAGGGAGAAGAGACTGCGGCTACCATGGACTTCATCCTGCTTGGATCCACAACCGATGCACACGGAGGCAGCAGTCGGGAGATCAGATGGCGCACTGCAGTAGGTAAATGTGCTGCACAAGACCTCTTTAAAGTGTTGAAAAGCTAGGATGTGGCTTTTCAATCCCCTCATATACATGTCAAAGCTGGACAGCGATCAGGAAGACTGAAAAATAACTGATGCGCTTGAGCCACGGTGCTGAAGAGTACTGAATGTACCACATATTGCCAAAGAACAAACAACTCGCGCTGGGAGGAAGTGCAGCCAGAGTGCTTCTGAGAGGCTTGGGTGGGGAGACAGTCTCACTTATTTTGGCCGTGTTGTCAGGAGAGACCAGCCTGTGGAAAAGGACATCAAGTCTGGTAAAGTAGAGGGGTGTCGAAAAAGTGGGACGCTCTAGACAGGTGTAATGGTGTGCAGGTGTGACGGCTGCAACACTGGGCCGGAGCCTGACACTGTGAGGCAGAGGCAGGCATTGCTTTTCTTTCGGCCGCGCCCCGGATCACTGGAGCCGAGTCTCTGGCACCTAACAACGACGTGTACAAACAGAACGTACCTGAGAGCTCGGTCAGCTTTTCAGCCCTCTTACTCTTAGTTACAATTATTCCAATCTCAAAATAAAAACAAAATGACCTAATGTTAATTTAGCATAACAAAATAGTACCTTCTAGGTCAAATAATACAGCTAAAATAAACTCCTACCAAAGAATAAGCAAATGGTGCCCTGAGACTAGCATTTATTTACTATTTTCTTTTCTTTTTTTTTTTTTTTGGCATCACTGCCCTCAGGTGGTGGGAGCAGGAGGCCCAGCCTTTGCTCCGTGGAGCTGGAATCGAACCTCCATCCCAGTGGGCCGCAGTCCCGCGCACAACCACTACACCACCGGGGCTCAGCCTATTTTCTATTTTCATGCTCGCTTTGCTTTTTATTAATAAAATGGGATAGTCTGGCAGGCATGGTTCTACTTTTGCGAATGGTTTTGCCCTCTCCACAGCTCTCTCTCTCTCTCTGTGTGTAAACAGCAGTTAGTCACTTAAGTTTTTACTCTATACAAGTCAGTAATTCATGTATTATGATCTAAAAAGCTGGCCTCTGCATTTATAACTTCCTTTTCTCAACAGTGTTTCAAATGGAGCCACTGCTTAAACTGATACTATCAACAGAATTACTTTATGCTCCACGAGGATTTATAATGTTCTCCAATAAAATGATAATGCTGTCTCTAAAATCAAACAGGGATTTATACAAACCAGATATATGAATGAATTGGGAGCTCACATTTAATCACAGCCCTAATTGTAAGAACATTCAGTTTTTATGCTGACCCTCCAATAGAGCTCACTGAAGATATGGGTGTCATAGCAAAGTGTGATGAAGAAACCCTATGAAGTCCAGAATATAACAAAGAATAGCAACTGGAATCTCGTCTCAAAGGCTTGTCTCAAAATAAAAGCCACCTCAAGTGAGGCAACACCTAAAAGTCCACATGGAAGAAGCACACCAGTCTGTGTGAGCTAAGCAGGATAAAGAATAAAACCCATTCCGGAGGAGGGAATGGTATCAGAGCTTACATTCCAAATATCCAGTTTGGAAAAGGTTATGAATGACAGTGGAAGCCCCAAATTCATTCACAGGGTCCCAAGAGGCTTAAGTCTTGTTATCAGTCAATTGTGGAAGATGCAAATAGGTTAAAATGTTACACCTTTTGAGATTCCATCCTTTTGACGCGTTTTAAATCTGTTCCAGTTTTTATTATATTCTATTGGTATTTTCCTTTCTCTTATTCTATCATTGTTGTGTTTTTCTATATATGAAATCCAGGAGAGACAAATCAAATATTAATAATTGCCTAGGGACATGGCAGGAGGGGCTGGGGCACATGGAAGGGCTAACAACATAACGAAAAGAAAGAAAATACTCTAAAACTGATTGTAGTGATGACTGCACAACTCTTCTTATGACTGAACTATTGAATTGTAAGATA
The DNA here is from genome assembly GCA_004026705.1 of Nesogale talazaci. NCBI lineage: Eukaryota > Metazoa > Chordata > Mammalia > Afrosoricida > Tenrecidae > Nesogale > Nesogale talazaci. The sequence continues at coordinate 25,959 of PVJH01026149.1, read as the reverse complement.
CATGAATTATATATCAATAAAATAAAAATAAATAACATGTAAGAAACCTTTTTCATGCCGCTTTTGAAAAATAGATTTAGGTATGTATTCACTGTTATTGATTAAATTTAGTTATTTTGGTTTTGACTGATTCTCAGTTTGACACATTGAGTAATTCATAGAATATAAGTACTTTTTGAAAAACATATTACATTTGGCAGCAATATTGGAAATCTAATTCTGAACTCTATTATGGTGTACATACCTGACTAATAGGATTTTGATCAAAATACTCTTCAACAAAGTATTCCAACAACTGTTAAAAAACAAAACAAAAACTAGTTAACCACACAATAGCTACTAGAAAACACATCTGATTAATGCTTTATGAAAATGATTTTTCAGGTGACTTTTCTCATAATTTTTAATCTTATAGATTTAGGGTTGTTTCATCAGTAAAAATAGAAAATTGAAACTAGCTAGCTAGTAAAAACCTTAATTTAAAAAACCATATATACTCGAGTATAAGCCGAACCGAGTATCAGCCAAGGCACCAAATTTTACCACAAAAACTGCAATTGAAACGTGCTGAAAAACTCAGCTTATGTAGGACTATATATTGTAGTAAAGGAAAAATTGGGTCCAAGGTAGATGGACCCATTTGGACATAGCAGGTAGAAACAATTAAACAAAGGAATTTGCACAATAAAGATCGAAAAACAAAACTGCCTTTGAGCCAGTCTGACTCATAGCGTCCCTAATGGCAGAGTATAGCTTCACCTTGAGTTTTCCAAGGCTGTAACTCTTTACAGGAGCAGAAAGCCTCAGCTTTCTCCCTTGGAGCTACTCCTGGGTTCAAACTGCTTACCTTGCGGTTAGCAGCCCAATGAGTAATCCACTACAGCACCAGGGTTCCTCCAATGAAAACGGAAATAGGAAAGAGCATAATTGAGGAAGAGTTTGGAGAGATCGAGAATAATCTGAATACATGTACAAACAGAGGAGATAGAACCAAATAGGTAAAAGGAAAATGGAGATTAAATTTTGTAAGAGCTGACAAAGCAAGATTCTAATCTGAGTGGGTTAAGGGCAAAAATAATCAGCTATTTTAGTTTTTCATTTCCTTAAATAATCCAGCAGGACTTCTAATTGGATATCGCTTGTATTGCAGCCCCAGTAGCACAATGGTGAAGCATTTCACTGCTCCTAAAAAGATTGTCAGCCGCAATCAAGGAGTTTAGCAAGAGGGAACATGGCGCCGTTGGCTCCTCTAAAGGTCTGCAGCCTGGGCACACTCGGTGGGACAGCTCTGCTCTGTCATACGGGGCCACGACGAGTCGGAATCAACTCAACAGGGCACGGTTTGGATAGATGCTCCTGAGAAGTGCTCAGCCGCTAAGTCAAAGACTATCTGATAACTTCTTCTGGAAAAGCAGCCCCTGAAAATGCCGTGGAGCACAATTCTACTCCGACACATATGGGACCACCATGAAGCCGCATCCACTCAAGGACAAGCACCAACTGATAGCTGGAAATAGTTTGTATGTATTAACACTAAAAAACAAGGACACTGCAGTCTTTAAACTTTTTTTTTTTTTTAAAGCATCCTCTATCCTTCCCCACATTTAGAATAAACTAGGATTTTCTTTTACCTTTAAAGTACATGTCAATCTATTGGGTTTTAAATCTTGGTCTTCCATTGTTCTTGATCCGTCTACTACCACATACAGATGGCGCATCTACCAAAAAAAAATCCACATTCAATGTGCACCAAAAATGTAAGCATTTTAATAGTGTTATATATGTATGTGTGTATGTATACACATAAACACATATAGTCTTTCTAAAGATTGTTATTTTATTTGTTTACTCTAAGAAGCAAGAATGTTTCCCTACCCAAATTAGTTCTGTGTCAATAAAGGAAGGAAAGCAGTAACATACCATTCCAAGCCGAACTTGTCCATGGTGTTCAAATACTCTGTTAAAATTAGGTACAAATTTCAATATCATAAACCACTCAAAACATTAATACAACTTTCCAACTAGCTTATATTTTCTTTTTATTTAAAATCAGGGGAGACTTGGGCTGAGCCCTGGTGGTGTAGTGGTTGAGTGCGCGACTGCGGCCCACAGGGTTGGCAGTTCAAATCCAGCAGCAGGTCTCCAGGAGCAAGGTTGGGTCTCCTACTCCCACTGGGGGGCAGTGATACCCACAAAATAAAATAAAATCAGGAGAGAGCGTGAACGCAGTCCCCCACTACCACAAATTATGCAGTCGAATTTCTCACATTCGAGGAAATCATAGGGGTCTGCATATCCAGAGCGCAATGGATAAGCCTCGCCCTGGGAAAAACACCTTGTGATCATGGTATCTGCCCTGCCAGATAAGTATAACTAGCATACACTTTCTCGTGATATATTAAGTGTTTAAATTACTAAGCTATTAACTCCTCATAATTACAGGTCCTAAAGACTTATTTCCCTGCTGTGGACAGAGTAGGTGTCTGGGACTTTTCCCTAATTCAGAAGGGAACAGGCCAGAAACACAGTGGAAATGGCACACTGCAGAGCAGGTGACAGGTGGACAGAAAGCTAAAAGGACTTTTATCTTTTGTAATACATTTATGAAAATGGACATACCTTTTTCTCTTTGCCTTGAAGAGAATATCTTCTATTGTAGCTTTAAGTGATCCAGATTCATCTTCTTTAAGAATCTCCCTGAGGAGGAAATGAAAGGTGTGACAAATTGCCTCCCTGAACAAATGGCCCCTTTGCCATGAGAATTAAATGGTGTTTGGCAATGGGAATTAGACATTCTGATCAGAGTCCATGAAATAATTCTGATCAAAAAGGAGGCAATCCAAAACAGAATTACAAGTCCTCAGGGAATCCATGAAGGCTAGATGAAGTCCTAAAACGTCTGCCTTGGGATGCTCTTTAAACCTATACCAAAAAGATCCTCTGAAATCTTCTTAAAATCCAATGGTTTTTTTGTTTTTTTTTTTGCTTAAAAAAAAGTTTGCCGGGCTGAGCCCTGGTGGCGTAGTGGTTGTGCACGGGACTGTGGCCCACTGGGGCGGAAGTTCAATTCCGTCAGTGGGGCTGGGCCTCCTACTCTCACCACCGGAGAGCAGTGATGCCCCCCCCCCCAAAAAAAAAGTTTGCCTTGAGTACTGTGCTTTTTCCCAGTTCTACCTACATAGGTTCAAACTTACAATACCAACGGGAAAGATTAGACACAAACCTTAAAGGGCAGTGAGTTTATGTTAATAGGGGAGTAATAATTCAAATAGGGAGGATGAGAGTGTATGAATAACTCAAAAATGTGATGTTACTTCATTGTACATGTAGAAACTGTTCAATTTGTTTACTTTCTGTGGTATACATTCTCAACAAAAAGATAAACCATATTTTAGAAATCCCATTAGAAATAATTATTTGCTTAATGATATGTCTGAGAGAAATTAGCCTGTCTACACAAAGATTTACACATGAATATTCACCATAGCACATGCAAATAAAATGTCACATATCACATAATGAAATACTATGCAGCAACAACAACAAAAACTATGGTTAGATTGACCTTGCAAACAGTCTGCTAAGTAAAAAAAGCAAGACATAAGAAACCACGTAGTGTCTAACTATATGAAATGTCTAGGATGGATAGCTGTATAGAGACTAACAGAATAGTCGTTGCCTAGGGATGGATGTGAGAATGACCTCATAGGTAATCCCAATTTAGGAACATCCACTTTTAAAAAGACATCTTATCATTAGTGGTGTGCACTAAAAACAATGTTGCAGTATGTAATTTGTTACTGCTATCCTGCTCAGATGTTCACTTGCAAATGTTCAAAGACTTGTTTTATAAAGATACTGATATAATATTCAATAAGGAAAACTTAAAAGGATTCTGAGTAGTCCAGAACCAACTAAAGAGAGTCATTAGAATAGAACCCTGTTATAAATTGGGAATCGCATATAACGTTAAATCATTACGAGGGATTTTATTGAGGTGGTAAAAATGTTCTAAAATTGTCTTCTGGTGATACCTCCACCAAACAAAAACCCAAACTCACTACCACTGAGCTGATGCTGCTTCACAGCAACTCAGGATGTGGTAGAACTATCTTCGTGTGCTTCAGAGGCTGTAGCTCTTTACGAGTAGAAAGGCCCGTCTTTCTCCCACAGAGCAAGCTGGTGTTTCAAATTGTTGTCCTTGAAGTTAGCCGTCCAACATGTAACCACTACGCACGCCACTGGGCTTCTCAATAGTGGCACACTCAGTACATCTTTTTGTTTGTTTGTTTGGCATCACTGCCCTCTGGTGGTGGGAGTAGGAGGCCCAGTCTTTGCTCCTGTGGAGCTGCTGCTGGAATTGAACCTCCGTCCCAGTGGGCCGCAGTCCCGCACACAACCACGACGCCACCGGGGCTCAGCCCATCTTTATTTTTTTTTCACTCAGTATATCTTCTAAAAAAAAAAAAAAAAATCAGGGCTGAGCCCCGGTGGCATCGTGATTGTGCGTGGGACTGCGGCCCACTGGGACGGAGGTTCAATTCCAGCAGTGGGGCTGGGCCTCTTACTCCCACCATAAGTGATGACCCCCGCACCCCCCAAAAAAAGGAAAAAAAAAATCACTCGATGGTGCACTAGAAAGGGGTGAATTCTAAGAGATGTAAAAGATATCTCAATAAAGGTATGGGGTGTGGGGACGACCCATATAAAGAAGTAGAGAGGAAAACCGTGCAGTACTTACCACGTTCGTTCATAGCCTCCTTCCCATCGCTTTGTTCTTTCCGGTTCTTCATCCATTTTTTTTCTTAAGACGTATCCTATAATAACCAATGAGATAGCATGAACATTCTATAGATGTTTGTCACCAAATACAATGAACTGTTCTCCAAATTTCTTGGCATAGATGAGTGAGCCTTTCCAGCATTTCACCCACTTATTTATTAAAGCAACTCAATTAGAAATCTGTCAGTTCCTGGAGTTTTGCTTTTCACCAATGTCTTCAGTCTAGTTTAGACTTCTTACTTCAATATCACCAGTTCCTTGATCATAAGCTCCCTCCTGAAGAGGCAGAAGTTGTCAATGATTGACAGTTAATTTTACTTGGTTCCACAGTAAGCACTCATGCTAGTGCTCAAACTCACACTGTCTGCAGTAACTCAATGCCAATTCTTATCAACCCTAGAGGACGTGGTAAAACCGCTCCCCATGGGTTTCCAAGACTCTTGTTACGAGAGCAGAAAAGTCTCACTTTTTTACCTCAGAGCAACTGGCGGGTATGAGCTGCTGCCTCTGCAGTTAACAGCCCAATTCATAGCCCCACTAGGCCAACAGGACTCCTTACCCATGGAAGTAGCCTCAAGAAATCAAATGAGATATTGTATTAGGCAAATCTACTGCAAAAGACTGAAAACATCAAAAAAGTAAAGATTTTGCTTTAAGGACTAAGCATCACTGCCCTGGTGGTGGGAGCAGGAGGCTCAGCCTTTGTTCCTGTGAGCGGGAATTGAACCTCCATCCCAGTGGGCCGCAGTCCCGCGCACAACCACTACGCCACCGGGGCTCAGCCCCTCAAGTCACAGTATTCTTTTCTCTCTCTTTTTTTTGGTGGCATCACTGCCCTGGTGGGGGTAGGAAGCCCAGCCTTGCTCCTGGAGAGCTGCTGCTGGATTTGAACCGTCAGCCCTGTGGGCTGCAGTCCCGCACTCAACCACTACGCCACCAGGGCTCAGCCAGTCACGGTATTTTCAATCCTTTCGATATGCATGCAAAAACTGGACAATGAATAAGGAAGACCAAAGAGAAATTGATGCATTTGAATTATGATGTTGGCATAGTATACTGCATATAAGGATCAGAAGAACAAACAGGGATGTCCTGGAAGAAGTACAGACAGGATGCTCTGCAGAAGCAGGGATGTGAGATGTGGTCTTACTTTGGACACATTAATAGGAAAAAGCAGTTTTTGGAGAGAAGATCATGCTTTGTAGAGGGTCATTCAAAAGGGGGAAGACCCTCAACAAGGAAAACTGACACAAGCAACAATTCTGAGGAGGGCTTAAGTTCAGACAATGTTTCATTCTGTTTTACTCACGATGATCAGGAATCTGAACTGACTCAATGGTACCAAAGAAAACAACCTGATTACCCATAAAACTTAAGCTACAACTCTTACAAATGAGATTTGACTTCTGAAATGGATGGAATGTGACTTTTATGTTGGTGAAACCATTAAAAATAAACGTTATTTTTTTAATTAAACTATTCAAAGTCTACATTATAGTAAAAAAAAATTGAGTATCTACATTACAAAGCATAGATGCCACAGGCTGTACTGATGGAATCATTGTTGAAATGCTTTCTCTGATGCTCACTTTTAAAAGAAATAAAGAACAACTGATGGGTATTTGAAGAGACACATCTACGATGGAGAGGCAGGACTGAGATTATGCTATAACAGTTACTTAGAAGGGAGAACCCATCACAGGATCGACATATCACCTCCTCCCTGGGGAACGGACAACAGAGAAGTGGGTGAAGGGAGATGCCAGACAGTGTAAGACATGACAAAATAATCATAATTTATAAATTATCAAGGGTTCATGGGGGAGAATTGAGGAGCTGATACCAAGGGCTCAAGTAGAAAGAAATGTTTTCAGAATGATGGCAACTAATGTACACTTGTGCTTAACCCATGGATGGATGTATGGATTGTGATAAGAGTTGTACAAGCCCCCAATAAAACGATTTTAAAACGGAAAAAAAAAATGCAAGGCCAATTTGTATCATGATGAAGGGCTGCAGGATAAGGATGATTCATGCTTGCTCCACATGCACAGGATTAATTAGGACCATGAGGGAGAAGCTAAAGACAAATTAATAAAAAGTTTTCCAGTGCATCACCTATCCTGAGTGCCTTTTCCCAAGTTCCTAATGACCTTCCACAAGCCAGTTAGATAAGCCGTCTTGTCTTCAAGGAAGCTGCTTCAGCAATGACTCTGAGCAGGGACTCATCCCGAACCTGGTCGCCACTACTTTAACCCACAGGCAGGTCTCTACTAAGTGGACCCGTCACACTTTACCTGCACCCTCCCCATGGCATCTCCCATTTCCAACCCACTCTTCCAGCTTCCTTCTTTCATAAATGATGGATCAAAGGAAGGACACAAACCTTTGTTTTTGGTAAGAGCAAAGATTATTTTTTTCCCACGATGAGCAATGTCTTAAGGTAGGTTATCGAGAGAATCTGAACTAGTGATTCGTGTGTGTGTGTGTGTGTGTGTGTGTGTGTGTGTGTGTGTTTATAAATTGGCTTACAGGGCTGTAGAAATGGCTAATTCCAAGACTGGGCAGTTTCCAAATCTGTGGGTCAGATGCCAGGCTGGAGGCTTAAGTAGCTTCGGGGACTGATGAACCCAAGATCAGCAGGCTGGTAGCTGTCAGGCTTGTGGCTGTAGAGGCGAATGAAATCAAAGTCAGCAAGTCAGAGGGCAGGCTGTTGATGAATCTGAGACTCAGCAGGCAATATGCCAGGCTGTGGGCTCAACTCCAAGAAACCAGCCATCAATGAGCTAAATGTAAGATCCAGACCCAGCAAAAAGCAAAATCTTCTATACCACCCACTTAAGTTCAAAGCAGGCCACATCCCTGGAAAAAAACCATCATCAGGGTAATGACTTTAACAAAGGTGTTCCAACCCACCCTAATCTCCTCCCAGTTGACTGCTCATAGCAGACCCCATTATAAAATTATATTGTGCTAGACCACACCAGAGTCCACTAAATCTTTAAGGCTGAAAACACTGAGAATCCTGCTTAACCAGGAGAGCACACACCCCAACTATCACAAAAACTTAACCAAGACTTTAACCTCCATTTCTATCTTCTTTTTTTTTTTGGGGGGGGGGAAGGGGGCTGAGGTGGGGGTATGAATTAAAAATCTAAACAACTGACTACTATAAATCCTATTGAAAATTACAGTCTGCGCTCCGTGGCTCCGCCTGCAACCAGATGTTATAACATTTTTATACCTTTCATTAAATCAACAAAACCTCTCCTTGGTTAAGTACCTCTTTTGCTTTAGGAAACCCAGTGACTCACTGGTGTATCCCGAGGTAACTAAAAGTAACCTAATGATTCCTAACATCTAAGCTAAGTCAGCTAGTTAAATTGGCACCTCGTTAGTCTGACACTGTAACACAGCATGTCACGGCGATGCAATAAAGCACTCTGATGCCCAAGTTTTTAAACTGCAATCCTCAAAAACCACAATGTTCTTCTTGGTGTTTTGAACTCAAAATCTGCAAAATATGGCTATTGTTGCTCACCACATCCATCTTTCAATGGCGTTTTATTTTGGGTTTATTATTTCAGATTCGCTGAAGGCTCAGAAACAAAATACATAGAGCCAGTTTGGGTTCAATGTCCTCAGAGACTTTTTTGCCTCTGGAACCAAGGGTTTCTTCATTAGAGGTGCCTGTAACGCTGTAAAGGGAAGGCATGGGGAGAGGTCACAGCACAGTAAGGTCCCGCAAACTGGAGACGTTCAAAGGGGAGCTGTAATGTGTACTGCTACAAGAAGGGGCTTACACATCATAAGAATGCATTGGGTGGCCTTTTTGACATCTCCAATGGTCAATGGCTTCTCAACTTACATCGAACTCCTCACGAATAACACTGATGCGCTTCCTGGAAGTTTAAGCCCAGAAAAGCTCCTTTCCCTCGGGAAAGTAGATTGCGTTGATCCCCGTCCCTGGCGCTCAGGCAATTATCCGCAAACGACGTGCATAAATGTATGCGACTTAAGAAACTCTTCCTCACAAGCTCCAAGCTCTGGGAGAAAAAGGCCAGTCACGTCGGTTTTCCTCCCAGGGGTACCCAACCCGAGGTCCAAGGGGTTTGGGGAGGAGTGCGAGGCCACAGAAGCGAAGAAAGCACCGGAACTGGAACCCGGGTCTACACTTCCTAAAATTCGCGCTTTACCTTAGGGCAGGAGAGCCATTTTTGCCCAGGCTCCAGCCCTAGATAATTCTGTGCAGCTTCCCAGACGGAAGTCGTCCTCTCCCCACACTCCTTTCCCTTCGCCCCCCCACATGTCCAGGCAGCTCAGCCCTCGGCCCGCTGCCGCGCAGGCCCCACCCTCGTCGCCGGACTCGCCCTGCGGCCGCTCGCAGGCACCGCCGAAACGCGCACCGCTCCCTCTCCCTGACTCACCCGGCCGGCCGGACTTCCGCTCCCGCCGGAAGTCCCGCCCACTCCGCCCGGGGTTCGCTACGGAAGTCCTTCCGACGTACGCCGCGACGACGCGGGGGCGTTTCGGTGGCTTGGGGCGGCCGCCGCCTGAGCGGGGCGCTCGCGGGCCGCGGGTTCGCCTTTGCGGAGCGCTGTGGGCGGGGAAACCTCTTGCAGCGAGTGTGAGCAGAGCCTGGGAAGCTGCGCGCAGGTGGGTCGGTTCCCCGACAGCCATAGGATGATGGCTCTGGGGAACCTGGTTTTTATAATTTCCGAAAAGCAGCAGCAGCAGCAGCAGCAGCGACAGCAGCCTATCTCGGGCGTTGCCGTGAACCCGGGCCCCTCTATGCTGGCGCCTTGTTGGTTTCGTAATGAACGTGGGAACGCAGCACAAGGGGACTTTTGTTCTTTCTGCCGCTCACTACTGAGCAGCTGTTTGGGATCCGACCCAGGTCCGGGGGCTAAAGAATTAGCGATAGAAAGCTAGTAAAAATGTTTGCCTTTGTGTTTTCCTCCCGAGTTTGGGTTGTTCGCAGTGAGGAGCTGAGGGCGGGGTGGGGGTGGATGATGAGGTTCAGTGTTGGCGTGCTATCAGTGGGACTCAGTTCCCTGGCAGTGGATCGGAGATTGTGTTTGAGTCATTTCCCATCCGTTCTCTACACATGGCGACTCCCTCCGGTGGAGTTTCCTGGCTTGCCATCTTTGCCAAATGGACTGCCAGGCCTTTACCGCGCAGGGCAGCTCGGTAGGGTGATCCGCCAACCTTTGAGTTAGTAGCAAAGCACTTACTATCTTGCACTCCTGGGGCTCCTTTGCCTTCTGCCGGGGAAAGAGTTATCAAAAACGTAATTCTATGGTGATATGTGAAGGAGAAGAACAAAGCGTGGAAGGGGAAAGTTAAAATAAATGATCACAGGAAACCTCACTGAGATAATTCTGAGACTTCGTCAGAATAAGAAAGGAAACTAACCATGCTAAGGCCAGGGGAAAGGGAGGCGAAGGTGCAAAGGCCCTGAGGCAGGTGCACACTGTTGTGTTTGAGGAGCAGGGGGGCGCAAGTAGGTGGAGCATGGTGGTTGCAGGGGTTAGGGAAGTGGGGGCGGGGCAAGCGTTTTAGGAACTTTGCACATTATGGCGGTGAAGCTGGAGATGAGTGCACGGATGCTCAACCTTGGCTAGTGTACACTGAAGGCTATGAATAAGTAAGCCATAGTCATTCATTGCAACCGAAATCTTGGATTTGCAATGACTGAGCGGTTGGGGTGAGCAGATCTTACAGTAGGTAAGATCAGTTCAGTGTGGGACATGATGTTTGAGACAGCTATTGTCCAACTCAAACTCACTGTCATCCAGTCAATTCCAACTCATACAGGAGACCCTGAAGGACGGGGTAGAACTGCCTCTGTGGGTTTCCTAGATCGTAACTCTGTGTGGGAGTAGGAAATCTCATCTTTCTCCGGCAGAAAGACTAGTGATTTTGAACTGCTGGCCTTCAGAATCATAGGCCACCAAGCAACCAGGGCTCCTGTAGAATGATGAGCACTTCTCGCATGTGCATGCAAATCACCTCAGGGGCTCAGCTTGGGGCTGGAACCTGGAGAGGGGCACAAAGGAGCTGAAGGGCAGGCGCCCCAGCAAGGGAAGGTTGGCTGAGTCAAAAAGTAAGGCTACGGGGTTCCAGTTCGGGTTCATTGCAAACCATGCGAGTTTAAAATGCCTTTGTGGTCCGTAGATGACTGCAGACAGGCGCTGTCAGCAAGCATACGTGTGGTGCCGTCTCCCATGCTCACCATTGCCCAGTTGATTCCAGCTTATAACCATTCCCTTCAAGACTGGGTAGAACTGTCCCTGGTGGTTTCTTTTAATGGCTTTAATTGCACATAATAGTCATCATATTGTGCAATCATTACCATGTCAATTTTAGAACACACACCCCCATGGTTAAATTACCTTTAAAATGAGTTGTGCAATCACAGTCAGTTCTTGTACTCCCGCCTTCATTTCCCACTCCTGAAACTCCCCTTCCCTCCCTACTACTCCACCCCCACATCCCCTATCAACCCTAGTCACTTATTATCACTATGCATTAACTCCCTCTATGGGTCACACACTGGGCAACTCAACAGAAACAATAAAAACCAAAATTGAAATAAAGTGGTGAGAATAAAATAATAGTAACAAAAAAACCAAAATACAAATAGTAAGAAAGAACATCAACATTCCAAAAACCAGGGAAGAAATTTCTGTCGAGGGGGTGGGGTAAAAAAAAAATTTTCTGTCATGGAACAAGTAAGAGATACTTGTTCCCAGAACCAATTCAGATCAGGACTATAAGGAGGTCATCTGGCCAAGTATCAAGTCCGATTCAACATATTCAAGATTACAGTGGTCTCTGCATGACAGCAAGGCTGTTTGAGACTCTGCTGTGGCCAGAGTTGCCAGTGGCTCAGTCTGAAAGATACTCCGCAGATGGGTTTTGGGCTCCAACTGCCTTCCATAGCCTTCTACAAATCAGGGGGTTCATGATTTAGCTCTGATATATTTCCCTTCACCATATTCAATTTTTTCTTGTTATCTTTGGATTACACAAGCTGGTGTTATTCTTCCACATGGACTTAGATGGCTACTCACTTAGAGAGCTGCTGGCTTGAACACAATCCTTTAAGACCCCAGATTCTTCTGATTGATAGCCGGGCAGCATTTACTTTCCTCACACACTCTGCTGTGGCACCCTTATCTTCGGTGATGCTCTCATGAAGGTGTGTATTGAGCAGGACCATGTCATCAGAACAAAGACTGTAACTCTAGATAGCTTCATCTTTCTCTCAGAGCGGCTGCTGGTTTCAAAATGCTGATCTTGTGATTAGCAACCTCGTCTCAGTATCCGTGTGTTAATCGTCTTCTTAGTATGTCTTAAAAAAGTCTCCTCCACACCATGATTTCCCGGATCTGCTGGGATAGTTCAATGAAAGGCAGAGGTCAGTTCAGAAAGTTACGGTGATTTGTGTTTTGGATTCCAGAGGGCTAATCTTGATAGATATTCTCAAAGGACACAGATTGATCATAAAGGTTTTTTATTAACAAAAAGTTTTAAGATGGAAAAGTGCACCAAGGAATTTTTTTCCCCCATGAAATACACCTGCTCATTCTGTGAGGACACCACGGGTTAGCCTATGAGAATTTCTTGGGGAAACCTTACCGCTCTCCATTCTGATTGTGTCCCTTTACCTCCACCCACCCCCACTCCTCACCAACTCAACATTTAAAAGGGACACACTTTGAGTCGCTCGAACATGCCCAAAATACTATTTTGATGTGGTATAAATCAAAGAGCAGAGAATTCCACAGGGAAGTGGTAGAAATAAAAATATTGCCTTCAGTAGTATACAAGGGGTACCCCCCAAAAAAGAACAGAATTGTGCTGGGTGGAGCAAAGCCTTTTTTTGTTGTTGTTGGCATCACTGCTCTCCGGTGGTGGGAGCAGGAGGCCCAGCCCCACTGCTGGAATTGAACCTCCGTCCCAGTGGGCCGCAGTCCCGCGCACAACCACTACGCCACCGGGGCTCAGACCGGAGCAAAACTTTTAAAGTATGAATTTTTCCGGCTAGGCCAGCATCCAACTCCTCTTGCGGAGTTAGTGTACCCGGCGATGGCTCCTGAAAAGGCTCTCTCTGGTTAGAGTCAATTTTTTGTAAAAGCAGTTTTGTTCAAACCTTGTTTTCTGACCAATTTATGAGAAAAGCAGGTGGCTGTGCTTACAAGGACAGTGCTAGGGGAAAAATTCATTTTCTTATTTCAAAAAAGGTGAAATATTGATGAGAAATCTTCATTCTCATGCATTTGAAGTTTGTTTTACTAGGTCATAGTAATAATCAAGCTTTCCATTTAAAGGTTCTGAAAAGATAGTGTAACATTGTGTGACAAAAAAGGCCTGATTCGTGGCAGACGGGATGGTTTTGGTACCACAAAACGAATCTGCTCATGCAGCCATCTCAGTGCACCATTTTTGGCAAAAAATAATTCTCTCTTACCACACTCATCATACTCACCTGACCTTGCTCCAGCAAGTTCTTTTTGTTTCCAAGAATGAAGAGGAACATGAAAGGACATGGAAGAGGTGAAAAAAACCAAAAACCAAGGAAGGTGCTGTCAGTCATCCAAGCAGGTTAAGTTTGAAGAATGTTTTCAAGAATGGAATCGCAGATTTGACAAATATGTTAAGTGTAACGGAGAATGCTTTGAAGGTGATAAGGCTGTTTGGTTTAAAAAAAATACATAACTTTGAAAAAATAAATTCAGTAATTTTTTAAAAATTCTGGGTTTGTGGGGGAAGGTAACACCTTGATCAAGGATGCCGAGAAACAACAGTGTCACTGGTGGCAATTTTTGTTCAATAAAAGTGTGTATGATCTAGTAGCGATACTTTCTGACTCTTCTTGACAGGCATCTCTTCTGTTGCCTGTACTGTTTTGTGGGTACCACGATTTCCCCATCTGTGTGGACTCCCCTCAGAAACAAAGGCATCCTGCACAGGAGTGAAAGGAGCAGGGGAGGATCTAAGTAAGGCTGTCACACTTGCTGCGTAAGCTCAAGCAAGCCACACCCTAGTCTGTGATGGCTCCCTACAGTGGGAATGCCTCCGACGACAAGGCTCTTGTGATGCATACCTGCCACAGAGTGGACACTCAGTAACCAGCGTCCTGTGTTTCCCCCCAGAAGCCAGGGTCTTTACTATATACACCTTGTCTAAGTTTCCAAAGAAAAGTGAGCATTGACGGGTTTTTTTCCCCTCAATGCCAGTTTTCTATTTTTGCCTTGCTATTGAGCCAATTTATAGGAAACTGACAAAGAAACACCAAACTCTATTTTTTTTGGGGGGGGGCATCACTGCCCTCTGGTGGTCGTGGGAGCTACCCAGCCTTGCTCCTGAGAGCTGCTGCTGGATTTGAACTGCCAAGCCCGCGGGGGGCCACAGGCCCACACTCAACCACTACATCACCGGGGCTCAGCGCGCGCGCGCGCACACACACACACACACACACACACACACACAATTTTTTGGTTTTTAGTTGGCCTCCAATTCTGAGGCAGGACCATGAGAAAAAGCAGGTGCCACCGCCCGCAGGGATCTCTTTTGTCAGTGCAACCCTGAAAGCCGGGTAGTTTTTGTTGTTGTCTTTAAGGGGAAGAGCCAAGGGCTCTCCTCTAGTCTGTACAGGCTCACAGAGACTCTATTGGTCACAGCAGAGCCACCTGTGACTTTCAGAGACTAGAGCCGCTTATGCAAGTAGAAAACCCTGGCTTTCTCCCAAAGAGCTGCTTGGGGGTCTCAAATGGGCAAACTTGCAGATGACTGCCCAATGTGTAACCCTTCTGCCACTGAGGTTCCCGAGGGCTGCCCAGTACATTAAAATGTGGACGCTTGTTTCTGGAGGGGACAATTCACTTAGAATCTTCTCAACTGTCATGTTTACCCTACAAACATTTTAGCTCCAAACAGAACAACATGTCAGTAAATCTGTGGTATTAACGGCAAAATTATGAGTGACACAGAGTGGTATGATAAGGAAATTCTAACCCAGCCTAAAGTTTCGATTTGTAAAAACTAAGAAACACCTAGAAAGAGTGGAACATCTATCCTATGCTCATGGATGGCTGGACACAACCCACGGGGTTCGGAAATCCACGAACAGCTCAGCTCAGCTCAGTGGAATGGAGCTGACCTGCAAAAAGCATGGCTCCTAAAAAGAATGGAAAGATGAAGCTGACTGTTCTAATACCTCTAAATGAAGCCAGTGTAACTATTCCAGAGAGTAAGACTCATGTCTACATCATCCCCATCCCACCCCAGAAATAGCCTTTAACAGTACTGACCACCCCTCATCTCGATACGTAAATTCATTTTGTTCTATCCCTCACAGTACTGTGGTTCATCATCTATGAATGCCACAATGTCAAGCTGGATGCAACATCTTTCAAAAATTCAAAAGCACCTCCATTCTGCTTTAGTGTGCAGCACAGACCAAAGAGGATGATGTATGCACTTAAAAAAAAAAACACTACAAAAACTAAAGGGTTAACAATTCATATTTTGGCTGTAGAGTGTAGGTGAGAAACCAACCATAATTGACCTTACTTACTGAGTACTTACTTTCGGGTGTAGATTGTGCTAAGTCACGCATTAACTACCTCACAACGGCTCTAAGAGATTACATAGCAGAATCGCTTTCATAGATAAGGAGAACTGCCGTACAGGGAGTGTCTGGAGCTTGTCCAAGGCCGCGTGACCATGCTGCAGGACAACCACGGCAGGAGGAACATGTACGTCCTGTTGCGTCATTGCAGTTGCAAGGAAGCATCCCAATGATTGGTCCATGTTTTTCTCCAAATCCCAAGTACTGTTGTTTTAATTTGCTAATACCTTTAACTATCCAAATGATCCAAACATTTCTTTCCGAGAACTGTTCCCACCAGCAGAAATGTGACCAATGTGAACTCCATAATGATACAGCCCTCCATCAAAGTCATTTACCTTTCCCCTCCCATAGAAGTGTGACGAAAATCGAAAGACATGGAAACAATGAACACAGTGGACTGATGGGCCATGCAAATGCCAGTCTCAGTAACAAGAACTAGATGGAGTCCAGCTACCACTACCAACCGCTCTGAAATGGATCACAGAAGGTGGTCCTGGAGAGTGGGGTAGTGGTGGTGCGGGGGGGAGGGGTGATGTCCAGTGAAACGGAAAAACCAGACTTACTGGTCAGCTACAGGCAAAGTGGAACCGCTGAGACGATAGCGCTGGCCCTTCAGATCAGGGATTGACCTCATCTCTGCATTAGAAGGATCAGCCAATCACGATCAAAAGGGCAGCATTTACTTGAGCTCACAGCTCAGGAGGTGAGGAAAGGAAGGTCAGTGCCCTTGGTTCAGTTCTGACTCACAGTGGCCCACCACTGATGGATGGGACTGTGCAAGCAGGGTGTGTTGTGCAGCACTAGCAGAGGGGAGGGACTGGTCAGTAACTGCTATTACCCCCTGGCTAGAAAGATGAGCCATCTCGGAAGCAGAGAGAAACCGACAAGATCTCAGAAGAACACATCCAGGATCTTTGAAGTGGTAGAGGCCAGGCAGACTCAGGCCAGCTCTGAGAATGTGGGGTCCTTTCGCTTCAGCTGGTCCAAGACTATGGACCTACGGAATGGATGGGCTGCCTTCCTGGCCCATGGAGGCATAGGCCAAGGGACTACAGGGCTGAGAGACTAAAAACTGGAGGAGGGACTTGGCTACCATGTGGCTGAGGAGAGAGATTTGGCTACTGCACTGGTGAAGGGTGGAGACTTGGCTACTGTGACCAGCAATGTCTACAGCTTATTATTTGCAGATCTGACTTGTGACAGTCTGTTGACTCCCCTTATAAGTCCCCTTAATGTTGAATATATTGTTGGGGTTGTGTATAGCTATTAGACTGATCCTATCTAGCGTACATGTGCACCATCTGTCCGTCAGTTTGTTGTACCACGGTGGCTTATGTGTGCTGAAGCAAAGTCACTGCTATTTCCTATGCTGGCAGGGTCACCCCAGTGAACAGGTTCCAGCAGAGCTTCCAGACTGAGAACAATGAAGGGGGGCTCGGCTCCTGCTTTGGAGGAGAAAACTGCTTAAAACCATTTCTTAAAAGCATTGTCACTGAGCCCTGGTGGCGTAAGTGGTTGAGTGTGGAACTGCAGCGCGCGGGCTTGGCGGTTCAAATCCGGCGTCGGCTCTCAGGAATGGCACTGGGTAGCACCCATGACCACCAGAGGCAGTGATGCACACAAAAAGCATTGTCACGGGGCTGAGCCCTGGTGGCTTAAGTGGTTGAGTATGGGACTGTGGCCCGTGGGCTTGGCAGTTCAAATCAGGAGCAGCGCTGGGTAGCTCCCGTGACCACCAGAGGGCAGTGATGCCCCCAAAATTAAAAAAATAATTTTTTTAAGTTAAAAAAAAAAAAGCATTGTCATAAAAAAGGAGGGAGGGAGGAGGAGCTTATACCAAGGGCTCAAGTGGAAAATATTCCAAAATGAATATGGTAATATGTGTACAAATATGCTTGATACAAATGATGTATTGAATGTTATAAGAACTGTAAGAGCCCCCAATAAAATAATTGGAAAAAAAAAAGTATTGTCAGATACTGAAGGCCGGAACGAGAGCAGAACGACGTCTTCAGAGAGGGTGCTGGAGCGTGGGCCCCTCAGGTCCCAGGGCACTCGGCTGACTGAGGCTCTGATGTCTAAAAGAGGAGTTAACTGACTCTGGTAAAGTCTGTGGAGTGGAGGTAAGATGAAACCGCTGCAAAAATCTAATGACGAACTTGGAATGTGCTTCATAGGACTTTAGAAAAAATTGGAAGTAGTAAAAAATGAAGTGGAACATAGAGATCTTAGGCACTGGTGAGCTGAAAGGGACAGATATTGGTCATTTTGAATCAAAAACATTTACACGATGCCAGGAATAACACAATCAGGTGGAATGGCACGGTATTGTTTGAAAGGATCTAGGGCTGAGCCCCGTAGTGGTTGAGTGCGGGACTGCGGCCTGTGGGCTTGGCAGTTCAAATACAGCGGCGGCTCTCAGGAGCAGCACTGGGTGGTGCCCACGACCACCAGAGGCAGTGATGCCCACAAAAAACAAAAACAAACAAACAAACAAAAGGATCTTGCTAAGTCTGTCTTTATGTACAATGCTATCTGATAGGATTATGTCTATCTGCCTTCAGGGAAAGCCAATCAATACGACTATTATTCAAATTTGGAACAACATGCTCCCAGAAGCAGCAGTCAAGAGTTCAAAAGACGCACTGCATTAGGTACAGCTGCTGCACCAGGCCGCTCTAGTCTATCAAAGAGCAAGGATGTGACTTTGAAGAGTGGGTGCACCTCACCCAAGCCATGGTGTCCCCCTTGCAGCATATCCAGGTGAATGCTGAATGCTGAGTAAGGAAGGCTGAAGACCAATGGGTGCTTATGAATTGTGGTCTAAAAGACAAACAGACCTACCTCAGAAGAGGGCAGACCAGAGTGCTCCAATTTTAGTGTATGTGCTGCCCAAGCGAGCGCCAGAGTGCTCCTTAGAGGCAAAACTTCGCCTTTAAAAATGGTGAGATAGGAGACACTTTTATGTCATTACTTTTAAGTAGGAAGAATGTGTCTCTGTATGAGGGGTTCCGATAACCCAAAGTGCAGCAAAGGTCCCGAGCGCCAAATGTACTCATTCAGGGGTTTAAAGAGACTCAGTATTTCACAGTCCTTTTGTGTTTAAGTATTTAAAATGCACTCAAAATTTTCAAAAGAGTACATTATTAACAGCAACCACAGCAATCCCACAGGATGTAATTGATTAAGGAAGTCAAGCTAGGATGGAAGTATAGACCCTAAATCAGTTGTTCTCCACCTTCCTTATGGCGTGACCCTTTATTAGAGTTACTCATGTTGTGGTGACCCCCCAAATAGAAAATTGTTTACATTTCTACTTCATAATTGTAATTTTGCTGCTGTTATGAATTGGGCGAAGGGTTGTTCAACCCCCCAAGGGGTCGCGGCACACAGGTTGAGAACCACTGTCCTAGGTCAAACTGACGGAGACTTCAAACCTAAACTGAGCCTCTCTTCCTCGTGTGTGGGCAGGGGGCAGTTCAAGCTATCAAACCATTCCTGTCCTTATCTGTAATGGAAGAATGAGGGTCACAGTGGATATAAGTCAAAAGACTGCTGTGAGGGTTAAATGAGATTTCAAGAGACCTTATTAAATGAGGGGCTTCAAAAGTTCTGGAAAATGAGAGTAGAGAATTTCCACAAGCTTTATCTATCCCCTTGAATACAAATTGTCAACATATGAACTATTAACCATTACTATCAATCCCAATAGATAGCTTTATTTCAAAAATACAACGAAAATTAACACTTATTTCTGGGTGGTGGATACATGTATGCTTATACTTTCCTGGTCCTACCCACGTTTAACACATCACGACACATGTAGGGTGCACCTCACTTTCCGCAGGGAACCTTTAGGAGATGGTCTACGGGGTGTCACAGCACCCTCCTGGGAACAGCGATGTGTACAGCAGAGCCCAGATCGGACATGGACGAGGCCCCTGATTTATAGACTGGGAAGCCACCTGAGTGGCATTTCATAGGTACCCATGCTAAGGACCCTTTGTGTGCAAGTTTCATATTTGAAAACTGATTTGGTTTTATTTCAAAGTACACCTTTATGGAACATTACACTGTGAGCTTGTATCACTCTCTTCATTCAGGCAAAGTTTTCTCTGGTCACACTATTTACTGGCAGGCTTGCTTTCACAAACTTAAGCACACTGATTTCCAAGAACAAGGAGTTGAAAGTTTAACAGATATACAAAACAGTTAACGTGCCCATTCCATCTACTGTGACTTGAACACCAGCTGATTATCATACTTTTTATATCACCAACTATGCACGGCAAAAAGAAAAATCAAGAATTTCTTCAATTTGAAGAAATAAGCATTATAATTGAGGTTTCATTGCTTGAAGTGTGTCTTTGGAAAATCACCCAGACTGTCATAATTACATACTACAGATTGGTTTAAAGATGATTCTTAAAATGGCTTTCATAAAATCAAAACTGGACAGAGCACTGTTCTAGAAACTGAAATGGTCACAATTAACTTGGCTAACTAATACACAGCATATCAGCTAATTTTACATTACTAAAAAGAATCTGAATTTTAAGAATATGCTGATCTTGAAAGGCACCATTGGAAATAATTTGGTATTTTATGGTATACCATTCATTCAGTAACCAGACAAATCAGCCTTCTTATAGCCAAAGGCTTGGGAAACCACCAAAAAACACAGCACCCACAGTAGTTTAAAACAAATACAACTCCTGAGTAATGTCCCCACAGCTCAGTATGAACAGCACTAATAACATCAAACAGGAATAATACAGAAAGAAAACGTCAGGTTTAATACCTTACAAAATATGTACAGAACTTGAACATTCCTAAAAGGTACAATTCAAGTCACGGTTGAATGATAAAGGCAATTGGATATTATCACGAAAAACTCTAATGGGTTAAAAAAATGTAAACCATAAAAGATAAAAAGTATTTTAAAACACACAACAAAACTTTAACCATTGAGCTTGAATTTTGATTTTAAAAATGTAAATGTGTATTTACAACGTTTAAATTTCACCTGTTGGATAATTTTCCATGATCTCTATTATTAGGACAAAATGAAACAAGTTCATTTTATCCACGCACATTTATAGTGGGGGAAACCGGCCGAATACAGCATACATGCTAGTAGCTGAACTATGAGTGGCCAAACTCTTTCTTGGTGGAGTCATAAAACAGACCTCATGAGGACACAAGCAGTTGCGCTTTAGAGAGTGCCATGCAGGGAACCCAGTTTCCTTACCTGAGAAGGAAGATTATGAACAGCATGCTTTCTCTAACGCATGGCTGGAAGAATAAAATGAGCTCGATTATGTGAGTTATATATTATTCATTATTGTTATTATTAAGATATGCCCGGGGTCTGAACCTTCCTAGCACAGTTCACACCAGGACCTTCCATTAAGATTTTAAAACCTCCAACAGTATTTAGTTCTTCATACAAGAACCCACGTTTAAAGGATTAAAATCCCTAATTGGAGTGTTCCAGCTCAGTTGATTTTCAAAAACTATTTACATGAAATGCCGCAATACTGATGATATTGATAGCAATATGGGAGCTACCAAAACTTTGTAAAGACCACAAAGGTTTGGTGGGCCAGGCTACGGTCCAGTCATCTGCCTTCTGAGAACACACACTGCAGAAGCAGACATGCTTTCATCTTCCAAGCAGGGTGACACCCATCTTCTATGTTTTCCGTTTATCGTAATCACTGACCATCTTCTTGATGTGCGACAACTTGCTCTTCAGCTGCTTGCAGTAATTCCTCTTACTTTTGTAATCTACGGACTGAAAAGGAGGAAGGAAAATTAGACAAATCCAATAAAATAAAAAAGGGGTCAAGTGCTAGCTGCTGGAAAGGCAACGATGAAAAGTGAAGGAAGAGAACTGTCTGGTCCATTGGAACCCTGCTGGTGTGGAAGTCACGTGTTCTGCTGCACGCCACACCGTCAGTGGCCAGCAACTACCAGCCATTTGCAGGTAGAAAATGAGGCTTTCAACTGCCATGAAGAGTGAGTCTCGCGCATCCACGGGGGCAGGCAGCCGTCAGGGAGCCACGAGGAGTCGCAATCAGTACAAGAGCAGTGGGTTTTTTCACTCCGTCGAACAGTTGCTGGGAGTGTTAAATGAGGTCATGCAAGCCAGGCAATCAACAGGCGTCACTCACCACGAAGACAGCTGACCTTTCTCCTCTTAAAAACTCAATAGGATTTTAAATGAATTTAACTCATTTTTTAACAAACAAGTTAATTTTAAAAAAATTTTATACACACACATATATATATTCCTCCCCTGGTTTCAGGTCACTGGTTTATTCCAAATAAAATGTCCCTGCTAGCACTGGAGGGCGGCAGACAAGTGCTTTCAGTGATACCCTTGTCTTAGTCTCTCCCCCTGGTGTGCCTGCCAGAAAAAAGGTCCAATCACTATCGTAGTTCTGTTGGTGTAGGAGTGTTGGGCCACTTACATTTAAAGCAGAGGGATCAGAGTATGACAACTGCTCTTTGGGGTGCCACTGGGGTAATCATGAAAGATTTCATCAAAGGGCACAGGATGACAACAGGGGGCAGGGGGCTGTTAGGAAGAAGTTTGTTTTTTTTTTAATCTTTTTTTTTTTGGGGGGGTGGGGGGCATCACTGCTCTCCGGTGGTGGGAGTAGGAGGCCCAGCCCCACTGCTGGAATTGAACCTCCGTCCCAGTGGGCCGCAGTCCCGCGCACAACCACTACGCCACCGGGGCTCAGCCCAGGAAGAAGTTTTAAGATGGAGAACTGCATTGGTGAGGAAAAGGCCAGGAAAATTGTACCGAGGAGTGTTTTCACAACTGCTGCTCATTCTACGAGGATAGAGGGCTGTTCTAGAAGAATTTCCTTGGGAAACCGCACCCCCTGTAATTGTTAACGCGCTGCTCCCTCCAGCCACCCTACAGTCCTGACCTTACCCTTTCGGACTTTTTATTCCTCAAATTCAAAAGAACATTTCAAAGGGGCACCACGGGTATGCCTGGAGATTGCCCGAGCTGCCGTTTGGACGTGGGGTGAAAGGAAGAGCGCGGGATTCCCCCGGGAAGGGTTGGAGAGGTGGACACACTGCCTTCAGAAGGGCTCAGACTCAGACCGGAAGCTAGGTCTTGAAACAGTAGCTTCACATTTTAGTACTTTTGTTCCATAAAGGTGTCGATGATCTTGTAACAATTCTTTTTGACTCATCATGGCAGTGTCTTGTGGAGATACAAATGCACATTGAAAAACTGTTTGGTAGGGTATATAGACTAAGGTCTGGAGACCCTGCAATTTCACTCACAGGCGGTGTGCATGTGGGCACAAATTGTGGCACAGATGGGTCAGCTGGGCCACCACAGGAATGGACCTCACAACCATAGGCGTGAGTCAGAGACGCCACTAAAAGCACACACACACGCTGGGGCTCTGCCGTCAGCTGGTTTCCACTCAGAGCGACCCTTTAAGCCAGAGGAGAAATTCCCTTGTGGGTCTCCGAGGCTGTCACTCTTTTCAGGATTAGAACGTCTGAGAGTTCTCTGTGGGGCGGTGAGCAGTTTCAAACGCTGACCTTTTAGATAGTGGCCCCAAAGCATAACCACTATACCGTCAGGACTCCTGGTTCTAGTTACCAAAGGTCAAAACTGACAAACATACTCGGTGATGTTGGAAGTCAGGACACGTGGATGATCCTAAAAGCATGCGGGGTGAAGGGACAGACGTTGTCTATCATCTCCCAGACATGAAACATCTGGGATAGGTAGATGCGGAGAGAGCACCGTGAATCTGCGCTTCCAGGGGCATGAGACAGTCTGCTAAGGAGCATGGAGTATCAAGAGGTGGTGGTGATGGCAGCTTAGCATCAGGAACATAACCAGAGTGCATTGCATGTGTTAAAAAGTATTGACATGGGGCGGAGCCCCGGTGGTGTAGTGGTTGTGCATGGGACTGCGGCCCACTGCGTTGGAGGTTCAAATCCAGCAGCAAGACTGGGTCTCCTACTCCCACCACCAGAGGGCAGTGATGCCCCCAAAACAAAACAAAACAAAAAAAAGTATTGACATGAAAGATACTGTTATGTGTGTGCTCACCACCATTAATAATAATTTTTAAAACTTCAAGGTAGTTGTTAACTACAAGGTCAGCCGTTTAGAGCCAACAGTGAGTGGTTCCATGGGAACAAGGTAAGGCTAGTTGCTCACCTACAACTTTACAGTTTTCCCAGAGCAGTTCTACTGCCTCACAGAGTGGGTCAAAACTGAGAGCCAAAACCAAGGAAAAAACGGGCTCAAAGGCAATGGGGTTTGATTGGTTTGGGGAGAGGCACTGCTAAGAAATTAATTTGTGGATCGAGGTGGCAGTTACACAGGTGTATGGTCATTTTGTGATGACTTCTCAATCTATATAGCTTTGATTTATGCCCTTTTCAATTTTCAAAAAGGCTCTGAAATCATCAGAATTGGTTGTAACTACACTGAAACTAAGCTTTCCTTTTAGTTTTCCCCTCTCACAATTACAGGCCTTTTGTCTATAACCAGGCATTCACAAGCGTTCTACAGGCTAAAAGAAAAGCATGTAAGAGGGAAGTTTCTCCCCAAAGAACCTTCAAATCCAGCACACTTACCCCCTTAATTTGCTTCAGTCTATTGTATTCATCCGCAGCAGCCTGTAATGAGGAACACCAGGAAATATAGTTTAGTGGGCCACTTCACTTTCAAGAAAAATCATTCCTGATTCTGTAAATCCTAGGTCTAAAAATGCCACCTTATGCTAAAAAAGCTAATAAATGAAAATACTGAAGTCTTAAGGCTGGAAGGTTTGAAGGAATCCACAGAAGAAACGCTCCTGACGTAGCATCCTTGTCCTTCGCTCACACAGGGCAGATCACTCTGTGCTGCTCCTCTGCTGCTCTCTGTCCAGGCCTGTCCACAGGCCACAGACGCAAGACAGGTCTTTGCTAGTGCAGCTCTCATCAGGTATCCTACCGCCCCCTGTGATACCTGCCCAAGTTCGGCTTGCTTCTCTACCAAGTGCATCTCCTCCCTTTCCTTTCCCAATTCCCATCAGTGGCCTTCCTAATCTCGGTTTGCACCCTTCCTGGAGGCTCCGCCACCAGGAAGAGAGACAAGGGGATCCAGTGCAGCAGCAGATTCACCAAGGCTGGGCAAGGTCAGGAGTACATTGAGTCATCAAGAAAATCACTGGCTTTCTCAACTCACCCCGTAGGTCTTGTTGTTCAAGGCTCGCTGCACTAAGGGAGGTGAGAGCAAAGTGAAGCCCAGGTGAGAAAAGGTGAGGCTCTCACCGAGAACTGTGCCAGCATGCTGCTGGGAAGTAGTGCGGCAGACACAGGCCTTCTCCTCTCCTTATAGAGCAACAGGCTTATTCTTGTTTTTATTATTTTTTAAAGATTAGCCTTTGGGCTCTGCCGTGTACATCTGGGAATATGATGTGACAAGTGGGGAGAAGTGGGGGTGGAATGGACACAGGCCTCTCGGAGGCATTAGACACTTTACCTTTTCAGTGACATTTTATGGAACCACTTTTCAATGTAGCTGAGGTTACTCAGAGCCCCAAGTGTAGAACTCTTTGTAAGTCCACCCCTCCTCTCCCTCCCTCCCTCCCTCCCTCTTCCTCCCTGACTGTTCTGGAAAGCTCTCCAGGCCTTTGCAAGGTTTCAGATATGCTGTGTCTCGTGTACACCTTCGGCAGGGAGTGGAATCAGTCCTGGCTGAGACACACAGGCCCTGGCTAGGGGCTGCCAGAGAATGCCCTTGCTAACCCATCAGTTTCTTATCCTTGTGGGAAGATCAAGGACAGGCTCCCACTTGGCTCCAAGGGGCACTTTCAGAGTGATTTTTTTCTCTCTTGTCACCTGGTGTATGTTTACATCTCCTATTTCCCCAATAAACGCTTCAACCTTCAAAACAAGCAAACAGAAACTCGGCTTGTTAAAGGTTCTAGAACTCTGATCATGCAGCACTCCTTACAGCCGAAATCATGTTCCCTACACACACACACACACACACACACACACACACACACCCCTACCCCTCATGCATTACTAAGGACAAGGGAGCCGGGATAAAATTTTTTGAATGGCAGTTTTGCAACAATATGCATCCCAAAGTTAAAGTGGCTTAACCTCCTCTTCTGGAATGTTTTCGGTTTTATAGGTCTTGTGTGTGTGCTAGGTAAACGGAGTTGCACACCAATGTGAAGAGGTCTGTTGGTGTATCGTGGAACTCTCTGGGTGGGAGGCAAAGGGAAGGTATAGGTAAATATCAGGCAGCTATCTCTACAATCACTACACATGAAAAGACATGAAAAGAACACTCTAAAATACAGCAGGACACAAGTTGTAATAAAAGTAAAGAAGCACTGAAAATGCCCTATGAAGGGGTATGTATGTCAAAAGGCCACAAGAGTCAAATGAAAGGGCTCCCAATAGTCAGAGCTAGAACAATCTGAGCATCAAAATAAGTATTGTCGTTGTTACCTCCTGTCGAGTCAGTTCTGACTCTAACC
>PVJH01026148.1:0-30630 GCA_004026705.1 Nesogale talazaci | reverse complement strand
GATGTAGACTAGTTTTGTTAGGGGATTTTTTTGGTACAGTGATAGTGTGTGCTTTCCAAATTTTCTTGAGGCTTCAATATCTTGTCAATAGAATCTTTCAAGATTGCAACTGGAAAGTTGCTGTCTTCTTGAGTTCTTTCAGTTTAAGGTATCTTTATTTTTGGATTTCTAATTCTAAATTTTTAGAGATTTCACTATATTATTTAGCTTTGTGTTCTCCAGCTGTCCTTTCAGATTTTCTATTCAGCTCCCTGATGTTATCCTTTCTTCCATTTCCTTTAGCTCATCTAATATTGAAAGCAAGTTTCAGAGTATCCTCTGACATCCACTTTGTTCCTTTATTTCCTTCTTGTCTTTTTAATGACCATTTGATTTCTCAATAAATGATAGCCTCCATGGCCTCCCACAGCTCACCAGCTATTCTCTCCTATCGTTGGATTTGGTGCAATGCACCAAATCTGTTTTTGAAATGTTCTCAAAATTTAGGTGGTATCGAATTAAGGTCATATGTTTGGATCCTTTGTACTTGTTTTAATTTCCTTTGGTTTTGCCCTGAACTTACAAATAATCTGTTCCACAGTGGGCCCCTGGTCTGGTTTTAAGTGCTGATATTGAGCTGCTCCAACATGCCTTCTCACAGATGTAGACAGTTTTATTTCTTTGTATTCCATCCAGAGACGACCATGATTATAGTTGTTTTTGTGGTGTTGAATAAAGGTACTTGCTATGAAAAAGTCGTTGGTTTCTCAAAATTCTATCATGTGATCCACAACTTCATTTCTATCATCAGGATCATATTTTCCAACTACTGCTACTTCCTTCTAATGAGACAAAGATATTATTGAAAGAAACTGTTTCCAGCTACACACAGATTACAGTCACATTTTAAAACAAGTTTTGCTAGGAAGAGAACCATGCGTGTATGAAATGGACCCCGAGTTGCAATATTTTTTACTTATCTTCATATAAACTTACTTGAAGGAAATGACTCATTTTATTGTGGGGACTACCCCATGAAAGCCTGATGTATTTTCATCCACCCTCTTTCTGATTGATAGGACAGAGTAGTGCCCTATAGAAATTTCTAGGCTATGATCTTTAGCCTGTGGAGAAACTGGTGTGTAGAACAGCTGAGCTCTTAACTGATGCTTCATCGGGCAAGCAAACCCAAAAGCCATGGATATAGTAGCAGACTGGAGACCTCTGTTTGCTCACAGAATTGAGGAATGACAAATCCAATATTTGCAGGTGGAAAGTTGAAGATTTCTGCCTGATTATCTCCAAAGAATATATAGGTCATATAACAAGAACAGTGCAGGAGAGATAATAAACCTACCATTTTTATGTGGTTTAAATGAAACAATGTGAAATTCTTCAGGAGAAGAAGATCAAAGCGCTGGAAACACAGCCTTTAGAATATATACGCCTAGCCTGGTGTATATGTAGAGAAATAATAGCATCACATTTTGATATTTTCAAAATAAAAGCATTCTATTTTAGCAGTTTATTGACATATAATTCAATGGTTTGGATATATTAAAGTGTTGTGCAATGATCACTGCAATCAATTTTAGAACTTTTCTTCAATTTGCAGTCATCATTATTAGTTCCTTATCTCTTCCCAATCTTTCCTGCCACAACTCTAAGAAACTATTAATTTAGTTACTATAGATTTACCTAATCTGATTTTCATATAAAGAAAAGCATTTTTAAAATCCACTGACAAAACAAAAATCTCAATAAATACAAAATAATAAAAATTAGAACAAATTTAAAAATGCGCTAAAAGAGAAAACATATTTAAAATTTAACCGGCTATATCTGCATTTCATCACCTTCTGATGCACTCTTTTTGAGAGCAAGGCTATTTACAATTCTGGTCAGTACTCATAAAGAATTGAATGTAACTTAACCTCATGGAGACTTTGCAAATGGATTTTGGTCCTTCTCTGCCATTTTTAGACTTCTGAAAACTGGGTTTCAGAATTTAATGTCTAAGACAATTCCCTCCCCCAATCTTGGATTTTGTTATTTACATCCCTGGATTACACAGGCTGGTGTGCTTCTTCTGTGTTCAGTCACCCAGCACCTCAATTAGTTTTAGTTTTAAGACATGCTAATAAAGAAAAATAACATTTGAAGTTTAAAAGATTTTTTAACTCAAGAAAATCAAAGTGACAAGTATATAAGTGTTATTTATTTTCTAAGGAAACAGATGACAGTGAAAAAAAGTCATCCATATTCAAAGGGGTTTTTTCTTTTGAGGACATGATCATTTAAAAATGTTTATGAGGTTGAACAAGACACACCAACATTCCAGGTGAATAAAGTGTTCATTAATAATCATAGTATTTCTTATCATTATAAAGTATTATAGGTATTAATGTTACATGTCGAGTTGGCCACATTATGATTTCATTGGTTTGACAGACAATGGACTGGGTGGTCTTCCTTATTGCAGTAAAATGTATTCATCTGCCATGATGTTATCAACCAATCAGCTGAAAGAGCAGTTTCCTAGGGGGGAGAGGGGGTGAACTACCTCTTGTATGTAAATAGATATTCTGGCAACAACCTATCTGTCTGCTGACTTTGTTTTCTAGTGCTGCTATAATGCCACATGTGGACGACTTTTTTTTTAAATATAGATTTTTGGGGGACTCTTACAACATTTAATACATCGCTCGTATTAAGCATATTTGTACACATGTTGCCACATTGATCTACATTATCTACTTGAACTCCTCCAGCATAAGCTCCTCTTCCCCTCTTTCCTCTAGTTCTTTATTTTTTTAATTCCAATTCCCCATACTTCCCCTCCCCCTTCTCCTCTCCCGTGAACTTCCAATAGCTTACAAATAGTTATTACTTCTTCATATCTTACACTGTCTAATGTGTCACTTCACTCATCCCACCCCATGTCCCAGAGAGGAGGTCACATGTAGATCTGAGAAATTTGTTCCCCCTTTCTCCTCCACCATCCCTTCACTCTCCCAGTGTCACCACTCCCCACTAGTCTCAAGGGATTATCTGTCCTAAATTTCCACATTTTCAACTACAATGTTGGTCTAGCCAAATCTGTCTGGCAGAAATTGGGATAATGATAGTTGGTGGAAGGGAGCATTTGAGAACATTTCATTGCTACTACACTGCACTTAGACTGGCTCATCTCCTCTCTACAACTCCTCTGTAAGAGGATGTCTCTTCACTTATTGATGGGTTTTGAGTCCCCAATCTGAACTCCCCCTCACTTATAATGATATGTTTTTTAGGTCTTTGATGCTTGATACCGGATCCCTTTGACACCTCGTGGTCATACAGACTCTTGTGCTTCTTCCATGTGGGCTTGCTTCTTTGCTAGATGGTGGCCACTTATTCACCTTCATGTCTTTAAAACCACAGACGCACATCTTTTGATAGCCAGGCACCATCAGCTTTCTTCACCACATTTGCTTTTGCACATATTTGTCATCAGCAATCATATCAGGAAAGTGAGCATATAATGTTATGATTATTTTTGAAACCTGATAATTGA
Source organism: Nesogale talazaci (assembly GCA_004026705.1). NCBI lineage: Eukaryota > Metazoa > Chordata > Mammalia > Afrosoricida > Tenrecidae > Nesogale > Nesogale talazaci. The sequence continues at coordinate 27,095 of PVJH01026148.1, read as the reverse complement.
TCCCTTTGATATCTCTTGGTCCCATAAGCTGGTGTATTTCCATGTGGGCTTTGTTGCTTCTGTGCTGGATGGCCGCTTGTTTACGTTCAAGCCTTTAAGACCCCAGAGGTACATGCTTTAATAGCCGGGCACCATCAGCTTTCTTCGCCATATTTGCTTATGCATACATTTGTTTCCTGTGACAGGGTCAGGAAGCTGTGCATCATGGAATGCCAATGCAATAGAACAAAATGTTCTTGCACTGAGGAAGCACCTGATTGAAGTCCAATGCCCATCTGCTGTCCTAATTCTAAGCCTATAAGGATATGCATATTGATCTATTTCCCTTTCATCATATGAATATATGTACCTATGTATATGCCTGTATTTAACCTTTATAAATGCCCCTTACTCTCCAGTTCTTTTCGCAATTTCCCTATACCTCCTCCCTTCCCACCATCACACTCAACCTCCATTTGGGTTTCAATATTGTCTCTCTATTACATTAGTCTTAATCAATCCCTATCAGACCTTCCATACCTACCCACCCCGTCACCAATCCTGAACCACATGCTACTCCCCCCATCCCTAGATCAGCCAACAGCACCCCCCTACACCCACCCTGGTACCATCAGTCCTGTCGTTCCCACCCCTAGACCGCCAATCCATCCCATGCCATCCAGATAGACTTGTAGAGAAAATAATATACTCAAAAACAGGGCATCCTATAATGAAGCAACCAAAGAAAAGAAAACAATGAAAACATCAACAACCCCCCAATATCCAACATGTAGATGTACATGCAAGAATACAATAATAGTAACAACAATATAAAATCCTACAAATAGTTTAAGGTCTGTCCATTGACTTCCAGGAGTGTCTCCTGGTTGAGTGGGATGGGGTGTCACAAAGTATATCTTTGGTGTTCGATCTGGAGCTCCATGTTCTGTTGCACACCCTTACTATTTTGGTGTGGTTGGGTCAGACAGGGTATAATCCTGACCCTGTTTTTCCAATTTTGACCCCAAAATGTCTTAGGTCTGTGAGGGTAGCTGTATTTCATATCGGGACTGTATTTCATATAGCTGTATTTCATATATGGTCCTCTCATTGTATCGACACTTCTGAGTGGGAATATCATCCCACAGGCTCGGTGGGCCAGGATGTACTTCATTCTATTTTCCTCCCCCTTCATTTATTCTCATGTACTCTGATCAGGTATATCTCTCACCCCAAGCTGCAGCTTTGGTGCTGACCTCCAAGGCAAACGTCCCTGGGGGTGAGGGGGGTGCCTGGTAGTTGGAATTTGGGTTGTGTTCTCAGACCTCTCCACTGGTTCTCGGCTCCATTGTTTCATGCTACATTCACTTCTGAGAGAACACTTTATTTAAGTTTGATTCCTGTTTTCCTGTGGAGATATAAAAAAAATACACTGTCCTTGGGTGGGTTATTACCCCATTCCCTCTCTACTTAACAGTATCTCACCTCCCATATCCCGGCGTCCCACCCTAGTTGGCTACTATGCATAGCCCTGGATTTGTTATGGTCCCAGCTTTACTACCTGGGCCTTCTCCCAGGATTTTCTGTATACTATAGATTTTTCCCTATACCACTTTTGCATTTTTTAAAATTATTATTAAGCTTACCTCAGCAGACTCATATTGTACATGTCCTTTTGCGCTTGGCTAACTTCGCTTAGCATAATTTCCTCCAGTCATTCCCATGTGGAGATGTGCTTCACATGTTCATCACTACTTTTCAATGATGCATAGTACTCCATTGTATGTATGTACCATAGCTTTTTAATCCAGTGGATGACTTTTTTTTTTTTTTTTTTTTTTTAGGCATCACTGCCCTGGTGGTGGGAGTAGGAGGCCCAGCCTTTGCTCCTGGGAGCCGGAATCGAACCTCCATGCCAGTGGGCCGCAGTCCCGCGCACAACCACTATGCCACCGGGGCTCAGCCCAAGTGGATGACTTTTAAAGAACAGAAATATAGTTTTTCACAATTCTGAAGGCTGAAAGCCTGCATGCAGACTATTCCTGGTCCTTTCTTGCACTAATCCAAGGCATTCCTTGGTTCCCTGGTTTGTACATAATTTTCACATGATATTTTTCACCCCTACTGTTTTTTGCCTATCTCAGTATGTATGCTCTTTATATAATTAAGAAATGATTCGTTTTATAACTCATTGTTGTGAAGTGAAATTATACAAGTAGGGTTCTTCTATCTGTTTCGTTACAACTCTCACCAAATGATTAAGAAAACTATGCCAATAAAGATATTACTTTGAAGAGTAAAGTGTACCTCGTTAAAGTCATTGTATTATCAATTGCCTCATAAACTTGTGAAAGTTAGACATTGAATAAGGAAGACAGAAGAATTGATGCATTTCAATTATGTTTCTGGCAAAGAATGTACAAAGTACCAAGCACTGCCCAAAGAGCCAACAAATCTGTCACAGAAAAAGTACAGCCAGAATGTTTCTTATCGGTAAGGATGTCAAGCCTTTATTGCATGTACTTTGGACACATTATCAGGAGAGACCAATCCCTGAAAAAGAACATTATGCTTGTCAAAATAAAGGGTCAGTGATAAGGAGGCTGGCTTTAGACAAGATCAATTGACACCGTGTTTCTAACCACAGGCTCACCTATAAGAACTCTTGAGAGGCTAGCGCAGGAGCAGGCAGGGATTGGTTCTGTTGCACGCTGGGTCACTATGAGTCAGAATGGACTTTGGGGCATGTCAAAACAAAGGCAGGCCCCATGGAAGAATCAGATCAGCCTGTGCGATCCAGAGATGTAATTACAAAATCCAAAGATTACGAAAGGAAAAGTATCAGAGATTAAATTGTGAGACCAATTTGTTGAAGGCTATGGAAGGCAGTTAGGCCCCAAATCCACCTGCAGACTAGTCAGATGAAGTTTCTGGCACATTCCCTCTGGCCACAGGCAAGGAACTTGAACAGATTTACTATCAGACAGAGATTATCGCACACTTGATTATTGTAGATCACACCATGAGATATGACAGTTGGTCAGTTAACCTCCCTCTCAATCCAATTTGAATTTGCCCTAGACTAGTGGTCGGCAAACTGCGGCTCACAAGCCATCTGCAGTTTTTTCGTTGTGAACGTGTGGCTCTGAAGTAACATTGAAAACATTTGAAGGTTACTGTTTCAGATCCTGGTGATTTCATTTGTTTGGAAAAATACATTGAAAGCTCTTGAGTGATTTTTAAGCTGTTAGGAGGGACAGGATTGGTTCTTTGGTCTCAAGGGTTTGCTGACCCCTCCCCTAGGCTAAAATACTTTTCATTTGTTCCTCGACAAAAATTTTTCCTCTGGCTTTTAAAATATATTTGGTGGTCTTTTCTTTATTACTTTTTGTTTTGTTTAACCTTTATATTACTATTATTTCTTCTTTCTGTTTCTTTTTGTTTTTTTTATTGTTTCTATTAGTTTATCCAGTTTATCTGGAAAACAATGAAGGTAGGAGAAGGGAGGGAGCACTAGAACCAATCATAATTTTATATATATATATATATATATATATATATATATACATAACTGTTTTAAAAACTACTTAAATGTGGAAGTGTAAAATATGTGACTATTTTATACCATGAAAACTACTGGAAAAAAGAAGAAAACAATATAATCAATCAATTACTGCGAAGGAGGAAGAGCTTCTGCTTAAGGGGCATTGACTTTATGTTAACCATGGTGCAAAAGGATATTGATAATGGTTGCATAACATGGAGAATATCATCAATGACACTGAATTGTACATATGGAAGCTTTCCACAATATATGTTTGTAACTACCTATATCTATATAAATTTAGAGCCATGAAAACTTATCGGCAGTCATCCACAGCCCTGTAGGGTCTTGTGGATCCAGTGGCAATAGAGGCACTCAGTGTTGGCAAGGGGCTCCATGTGGTACCTTCAACTCAGGGCACTAGCATAGTTCCATGTGCAATGTTTCTCCGGGAGTTAGCAGTGAGACAGAGTGTGTCTCTTGCCTCTAAGAAGAAGTACAGGAGCTCCCAGATTTCTCAAGAGAAGGCCATGCCCACACAGAGACCTCATTGACTATGACCTGATTGACAGACTGAACTCTGACCTTTGACTCTTAATCCTCTGAAGTCCCAAATTGACACCAGATTATGTAACTACCATAGACCACCCCTTGTCAATTTAACACTTTCACATTTATATATATATATATATATATATATATAGATAGATAGATAGATATGTATAAAACTTTCAATAAACAGTAATAAAATTATATCTGTACCTAACAGGAGAAAACTAAAGTGCATATAATTCAATATGTGCCACCCACACCCATTTAAACATAATATTCTATAAGTGATAAAGCAAAACTATCCTACGCATAAGACTTGCAGTTAAGTAACACCAACAACTTAATCCTATAATCCTAATAATATATTTCCCCACCTGTAAAAAAGTTTGTAAGCCAACTACTTCATGTCTTTAACCCCACTTTAGGATATCCAGTTTCTACTCTATCCACTTATATCAACCCAGAACACTAAATAAAGGGAAACCAACTGCAGATTCTGATGGTAAAAGTGCTACCACTAACCTTGAATAATGCTTCATATGTCTCTCAGCATACACATCCGCAATTTTTGCTGCTGATCTTTACCTGCAGATGAATATTAAGGACATCTGGATTTGTCCTATGCCTGACAAAAAGGTTGCCTATGAAGATGCCATATTGGGGCTGAGCCCCGGTGGTGTAGTAGTTGAGTGCGGGTCTGCAGCCCACTGGCTTGGTGGTTCAAATCTAGTAGCAGCTCTCCAGGAGCAAGACTGGGCCTCCCACTCCCATGAGAGGGCAGTGATGCCCCCCCAAAAAAAAAGAAAAAGAAAGAAAAAGAATGAACATTCTCAATGACTCTTCCAGATGTGGCTGAAATAAAATTTCAAGATGGTTGCTGGTGTCCAATGAGTCCGAAGAAATAAGTTATGAAATTGCCCTGTCAATCATGTATAAAAATAGAGACTTCATGCATTCTCACTAAGTCTTGTCCAGCGACTGTAACAAGAGGACACAAGCAGAAGAAAGTGAATGTTATTGACCAAATCATAGAAAGCTCTTCACAAAAAGAAAATGTATCTTTATGTTGGAATGAAAGGCAGGTAACTAAAGGGGTTCGTTTGTATCAGCCATCTGCTGTAAGGGTTGTCAGCATGACTTGGGAGGATCCCGCTGCTATTCCACCTTCCTTAACAGACTATGCAGTTCCATTGCACCACACGCCAATATCAAACATGGCATAATATGTACCAGCTTTGGGTTTTCTTTCTTTTATTCCAGTTCATCCTTGTATTGTTCTCCTAAGTTTTTGGATAGTTTCACCTCACCCTAATAGCAATCAGCATGCCTATTGCCACCACCAGCCCCTATGAAAGCAGTATTCACGTGAGTTCATCGAGCAGCAGTGAAATGGGGGCTATTAACAGCAGTGATAGTAATATTCCTGACATCATCCCGTTAGAATAACGAGAACTCATTCGATTTTACCAATCACTCTTCACAGCTGCATTTTCTTTGATCTTGGGTCTGTGGGACTCGTTTAGGGAGGCAGCTACTTTGACATTTTTGGAAATTTCAAGTGGATTTTTTGCTTTTGGAGTCAGGAACACAGATGAATACAGCAAGAAGTGAATGACATCTGAGGATTTTTCTTCAGAAGCACTTAGGATACCCAGAGCCCCTATCTCTACCCTGTATCTTCCAGAGTGATGGATTTTGGTTTCATGTGACTGGATGGATTCTACACACAAGTCGTTTTTTAAATTTGGTTATTGCAATAAATGGCGACATCACTATATAATTATTCAAGTAAATACATTGTAAGTAGAACTGCCCTATTGGTTTCTGTGACTGCAACACTTTTATGGGCCTAGAAAGCCTCATCTTTCGCCCATGGAGTGGCTGGTGGTTTTTGAACTGCTTATTTTGAAGGTAATAACCCACTGTGTAAAGCCCTTCACCCCAGGCACCAAAACACAACATATTAAGGAATAGTAGTTCATGGGTCTTTACAGTAAAAATGCAATATGAATATCATATGCACACTGACCTCAGAAAGACAGTAAACATGCCTTTACTGCACATGGTCTATTATGTGATCAGAAATCTAGGAAAGATGAAGAAACTGGAACAAGCTATTTAATAGGCAATGTGTAGAATAATGCATGCTGGTGATAATTATATTGATATTTTCTTTATTTACAAAATATTTTAGCTTATATTACGTTTCCATCCTGACAATATGACCACTATATAATTATAGTAAATAAAAAAGGAGCACTTCCTTCAGTAAAACAAATTGACACATTTATAAATGAGTACATATACCCACAATGGATCAATGCCTTGTCAAAACTGACAAATAATTTGAAATCTATTTCCTCCATATTTAAATAGTGAGATGTGAGTGGAAATCAGAAATTTTGGGGGAAATTAGTTAGTGTAACATTTTCATGTAGACTATAGGGAAGAGGAATGCGAAGTATTGCTTAAGTGATCCTCAGTTTCATTTAGCAGATATTTTCATGTTCGGAAATAAATTTTGATGACAGTTTAATACCACTGACTCACACACTTATACTAGTTAAATGTCAATTTTTGAAATTTATATCCAATTTTTTAATACAAAAATATGAACCCTATCCTAGGAGACACGTGCCTTGAATGTTGTGATTTTTTTTAATACCATGCTATATAAAGGGATAGGGAACAATTGGCAGAAATATGTTTAAAATCAGGAGTTAAAATACTGCAGTTGCTTATAGTCTTGTACCAAACAAGAAAATAAAAGCAGGTTCTGAGTCTTCCTGAACTGTCTGATGGCTTTACCACGAGGGAAGAGCAGATCTCCAGTAACAGTAAATCATGCTCTTGCATTGACAGAGACAACCTTGGGATCCATAAGGAATTTCCTCTGCCCATACATGTGTAGTATTCCTCTGCATTGGGTTATGAAAGCTAGGCTTAATTCATTGCATTGTTATATGTAGGTCAGACAGTCCTTCATGAAGAGTCTCCTGAAAGTGAAGAGCACAGACTCTGTAGCTGTATGAAATATTCTTATACATGCATTTTTGGTGTAGCTATAGGATATCATGATAAGACTCTCCCTAAAGAATTTACTGTTATGCAGGATTTAGCTAAGATTATTTCATATGAATATTCAACATTCAAAACAAATTCACGGCAATCGAGCCAATTCTGACTCATAGCAATCCTATTTTGGGGTATGTTGTGTCTGTTTTCCGGAAAAGTGGTAACTATATTATATAAGTCTCTTCTGCTATGCTGAATGTTTAATCTTGGAATTCGTGGTGAATATGTCAAGACCCATGCTATTACCATAATTGGAAAAGCAGGACATTTATAGGACTGCTATTAAAATTAATTCATAACAAAAAAGCTTTGGTATCCATAGCATAATGATATGATACAAAACAAAGCCTTCACCAGTTTGCCTATCTTTAGTACAGAAGTACCACAAACCATATGTAGATTTAACCAAACATGAAAAATTGTTTTATGCATATTATGCTAATGTAATGTGTGAAAATAATAATAAAGAGTATCACAGAAAGTATCATATGTTACATTTTATTTGATGTGCACATTTTTACACCCTGCTGACTTCTAGCTGCTTTATCTTTCCACACCTCTGTCAAAAAGTAGCTCATTAGGTAGGCATCAAATACAAGGTAAAAAATGAGATATTTTGTTTATTAGGGATACAAGAGTTCTAAATACAGTGTATGAATTTTAGAGAAAATTTCCAGTTAGGAGTGGAAGAGAAGGCAAAGGAATAGTGGAACAAAATTTTAAAAGCAAATGGACAGTGATACAGTATTTTGTTATATAATTTTGAGTTCACCTTTAAATAGAAAAGGGTAAAATCTCATGATTGTGCATGGATTCCTATTTTACATAATTGAGAAATTTTAATAAAAAGACAGCCGAGTTTTAGTAAAGTCTAATCTAGGAGATGTAGCTAAATGTTATACTAACTTATGGAACTTGGGAAAAGTAGAAAAAGCAGACAAGGTTGTCTCTATCCTTTGTACTAAGTAGAGTGAGTAAGAGAATTAAGAAAATTGAAAAGATGGCAGACATGCAAGTCTACCCTCATAAATCATATGGCTAATTATGTCAGCAATGTCAGTCCACAATTTCTTTTGCTTTTAAAATAAGACATTTCGCAAGACATTAAATGTACTTTTTCTTTTTATTTTCTGGTGGGTTTGGAAACTCAAGCAAGTAAGAGAAGAAAATGAACTCAGACTCTCATCAAAAAGGTAGCATTTAAGCAAAGCTCAGATTAATTGCCGCAGCACATAGTCTGTTAAATCAAAATGCTTAGAATTTTAGTCAATTCAGAGTTGTCAATCAGAACAACAGAAGCTTCTTTTGTGTAAAGACTCTGTACTATGACAAGCATATCAATAACAGAATTGTTTTCATTTAATAAACTTCACATACAACCAAAATAAAGAAGCATTCTCCAGTTTGTAGATGGACAGAAGCTTTTATCTTTGCTCTTTTTGTAAACCTGTTGTATGGCTCAGGATGATGGAAAGACAAAGTTATTCAATGAAAAAGAATAACAGAGAAATACTATTTATCCTTAAATCTAATTTTTAACCTATAATAAAATCAGCAAGGTTAATCATTTTACTGTTTCAATAAAATTCAGTGCTTGTATTGTGGTTTTGAAATACTAACACAACTATTTTATGTTTTTTTTTTTTTTTGGCATCACTGTCCTCAGGTGGTGGGAGTAGGAGGCCCAGCCCCACTGCTGGAACTGAACCTCCGTCCCAGTGGGCCGCAGTCCCGCGCACAACCACTACGCCACCGGGGCTCAGCCCCACAACTATTTTATATTCCTTATGAATAAACTTCATTTTCTGCAAATATTATCTTCATGAGGTTAGCATATTGCTTCCAGAGGGTCTAGCAGGAATCCTAAAAGAAAAGAAATGTATATATTTTATCCATTTGTACAGGTCAATCTTAGTGATTAAAATATTTAGCTATGCTAATGAAAAATAAAGATTCTTCACTATCTCATTGAAACATATGCAAAATGTGTGCTTTAAAATATAAGATACCTTGGGATATATGCATTGTCCCATATATCCATACACACATACCACTCACTCATATATAATTTGACTACTTATTTAGTAGATTATTTCCCAAAACAATATGATAGTTGAAATGAACTTTTTTCCTCCATATGGCCTTTTTGACAAAGTGAGAAAAAGTAATAACAAAGCGGGCATTTTAAAACTACTATTTAAATAATTGGTCTTAGTGTTTTTAATCAAGCTGTGTGTGAACTTGCCTTTTATAAGTGAAAGTATCTGAAGTAGTGCTGCTTTATTAGTAGAAGCATGGGGGAACCCAACCGCCCCCCCAACGCTTCTCTTTGATCTTTGAATAGCTGTGTGACCTCTTTGCATCTACACTGGTATCTGTAAAATAAAATATTAGAATCTACTTCATAGTAGTGAGAGCTTAAGGAAGGCAAATACTTTGCTTAGAGGAGAATGGACTTGACTACAACAACAACGAGGCATCAGTACTGTCATGCTTATAGTCATGCCTATCATACCTGTCACTGATCATTTATCATATATCCAGCTCTGCTTGAGGTCATACAGAATGAAGAAAACGATACGATTTCTGTCCTGTAAGCTTAAATAATGTTCAATATAGAGCATCATAGATCTGGTCCATTCAAAGAGAAAGGAAAAAAAAGACTGATGATTATTCAACTAAGTAAAATATTCACTTTGCTAATATAAAGATACAACTATTCAGATGTTTTCAGTTATTTGCTTTGTTTTAGCATATCAAATTGTTTCAATATGTTCAAAGAAGTTGAAAATTGTTCCTGGTAAAATATTTAAATTTGGAAGGGGAAAATACATTGAAAAAATTAAATGTGTCTGTCTCAAGACAAGTTTATACATTAGACTAATCTATAGAGCATTGGTGGAAATTAATAAAGCATTGACTCCACATCCAAAAATTCTTATTTAATTGGTCTGGGGTGGGTGGGGCCCATGCTTGGATATTAATTGTTTTGAAAACTCCTAATTTGAATCTAATATTCAGCCACAGCTAAGAAGCATGGCAATAGACAATTAATTGATAGATAAATTTCAACCTAGAGTGATATTTCTAGTGATATCCCAAAGGATTTTTGCCCTTGATTCTCTTCCACTCACTATTTTTAAAATTCCATTTGAATAAAAAGTAAAAGGTCAAGTCTTTTAAACAAAGATGCCATCTTATATAGAAGCATAAAATGAAAGAATCAAAATTTAAAACATCTTAAGGCTGAAACCAAGAAGCCCAGATCATAAGGTGAAATTGAATATGAATACATGTAAAGTTTAAAATTTAGTTTATAAAATCAATTGTATTAGTACAAAGTAGGGCAGATAATATTAACAGTCATTCTCAGGAAAGTCATTTTATTGTCCCTGCTCAATTTGACTTACAAAGAGGGAAGGAGGGACACAGGTTATTGTAATCACCATTAATAGAATATCCAGTGTTTGGAACAAAGTTGCTTTATGCCCCCTTCTCATGAGATCAGAAAAGGAATGAATGAAAAAAGTAAAATATTTACTTTATGTTTAAAAGTAAAAGTGGTTTTGCCAGAAAAGACATATGGAAGGGGCATACAAATAGCATATAGATATTTTAAAGCTTTTGATGCAAATGAGGCATAGAATTTCTCTGTGTAGTTCCAGGAAGCAGAACTGGAATTGGTGATGGTGTTATTTGTTATTGATCTAGTTAGCTTAGAAACAAGACAGCATCATGTGTGCGGAAGCAAGCTATATTCCGTAAAGTTTTGAAGCAGAAGTAGATTGCCTGAGGGGCTTCTTGATGAACCTGAATAGCCAAACTTTGGTCTAGTACAGAGCATGAAGCAGCATGTGCAACCTATGAATTTGAGACCAAGAATGAGTGGACAATCATTGTAGAAAGGTGTATTGGACCTGGTACATATGAAGAACTTTGCACCAATTAAAGTTGACTAACAGTTAACTTGTGGAGAGTCTTCATGATGTGGTAGATGCACTTTGGGCTATGATTCCAGAGGCCAGGAGTTGGAAACCAGCAGCTGCTCAGGGGTAGAAAGACCGGGCTTTCTATGCCTGCAACAGTGATAGTCTTGAAGCTTACAGGGGTAGTTCTACCTTGTTCTACAGAATTGCTAGGAGTCATCTCATCTAAAGGATGGCTTTGGATCAGCATCGACTGGATGTCGATGAGGTTTTTTGATGCTCTTGTCTTGTTTGTTTGTTTTGCCAGTTAACTATTTTGAGTGAGTGTTGATACATTGTTTTTTTGGGGGGTATCGCTGCCCTCTGGTGGTTGTCAGAGCTACCCAGCCTTGCTTCCAGAGAGCTGCTGCTGGATTTGAACTGCCAAACCAATGGGGCACAGTCCCACACTCAACCACTATGCCACTGGGGCTCAACCGGGTGTTGATATATAGTATTGTTAGTCGCCAGTAAGGCAATTCCAACACATCATGACTTTATGTACACCAGAAGAAAAGGCTGCCTTCTCCTATGTCAGAGTTAACAATTGTGAGGTTTCAGTTCATTGTTGCAACCATAATGACAATCATGTCATCAAGTTTTCCTATTTTTCACTGACCAAGTATGATATCCTTTTCCATTAATTTGTTGTATGATGTTGAAAAATTATTTAAGCTTATATGTACAATGGTTTCTTCTAATCAAATATTACAGGAAAATAAAATAAGCCCAACTTCACACGACAGGTATACCACATGCTTTAAGAAGAAACCAGTTCTACTACCTCTTTCTAGGCCCCTTCTCAGAGGCCGCTGGCTCTTGACATGTGTAAGCTCCACCTCCCCCACATCTACGCCAACCTAGAGGGACGAGGGACCCTATTTTCCAAACTGCCAGACCTGATCTTTTAGGGGTACAGACCCACACATCACCTTCACCTCTAATCTCGACTATACTGAAACCTCTTCTTGCCAGTCCCAGCACCCAAATGGGCAGATCCAATTCTTCCTTGGCACTGTTTCCAACTTCCTTTTACCCTACACACTCTTGAATGCTCTCAGGGAAGGGTTTAGAATTCCAGTCTCCCATTTTTATACTTCTTTCCCCTTCTTTAAAACAAATCACACTAAAATTATGAAACATTCTTTGTATAACTAGTACATTTATGCATACACACAAATACAGAAGTGAGAATTTCATTTTCTGCATTCAACAATCAAGTAAGCTCATTTGAAAACATCTTAGAAACATAAGCCCGGCAATAATTTTATGTCCTTATGAACAGGATTAGATAAAAGCTAAAACTCATTACAACTGTAATATATTTATTTGTGTTTTATTGACTACTCAAAGACATTTTAACTGTATGTAACTTAAAACATAATGGTTATTAATGCAAAGAATAGGGATCCCAGAGCACTACCTTGTGCTCTTGTGGAACCTATACATGGATCAAGAGGCGGTTGTGTAGACAGTACAGGGCATACTGGATTGTTTAACATCAGGAAAGATGTGCACCAAGGATGCATCCTCTCATCATACTTATTCACTTTGTATGTTCAGAAAATAAGTAGAGAAGCTGGATAATACAAGGGTTACCCCCTACAACACACACACACACACTCACCATAAAAGGTTGAATATTTTTAAAGCTATGTGTTCAATTTATTTTAACAAACAACCTTTTCACCTTCAAAGTACTCTCCATTACACTTAATACATGTGTCAAATCTGTGATTCTTGGAAATAGTTTTTAAACTCTGGATAGCTGACAGCACCACCCTCATTTTTCTTTACTTCACCACTTCTACATAATCAAATCACTGCCTTTCATTTGTGAGAACAAAAAATAGTCACATGGAACAAGATGAGTAAGGTGCATGGGGCAAGAGAGACATGTTGTTTTATTTTTCTTTTGACAAAAAATGGTACACTGAGATGACTGGTAAGTAAACGCATTGTTTTGGTGGCAAGACCATTTATCTGTCTGGCACAAATCAGGCCTTTTTGGTTGCATGTGGTTATGCAATCTTTTCAGAACCTCTAAATAGAAAGGTTGATTAGCAATCTGACCTGGTGGAACAAACTCCCAATGCACTATGAGTCAACATTTTCATCAATTTGAGAAGTTGATGTACATTCAGAACAAGGTTTGTCATCAATTGACATTTCACCTTTTGGAAATGAGAAAACCACTAGTATACTTACTTTATTTTTTCCCATAGCACTATCCTTGTATCTGTGTTCAACACAACAGTTGAACACTTTCTGTGGGATTTTTCCCAAGAAGGAAACAAAATCCCAGGGTCTCATGTTGTTCTCTCAAATCAGCCATCACATAAACTAAGGCTCAAACAAAATTGCTTTTATGAAAAAATTCACTGTGAGCAGATAGAAATCTTCCCAGGTGACACCACTAGGTGCCCTAACACAGAGCCAATTGCTCTATGCTTGCTAGCAGGAAAAATGTGTACCACAGAGTTCTGCTCTGCCCAGTGCAATTCTGGCTTGTGGGTGGGTCGGGGAGTATCTCCTTTTATGAAGAAGAATGCAGTATCTCGACTGGAGGAGGCTGAATAACAACCTGTGATATGCAGATGACACAGTCTTGCTTGTGGAAAGTGAAAAGGACTTGTGGCACTTACTGATGAACATCAAGGACTACAGCTTTCAATATGAGTTGCAAATCTATGTTAAAACAACTTAAAATCCTCTCAACATGATAACTGGAGAAAAGATTATGAAGGATTTCATATTACTTGGATCCACAATTATGAATGCTTATTGTGTCAGTCTGGGTAGACTAGAGAAACAAATTCATAAGCATGTAAATGCATACAAGAGAGAGTTTAATATAAAGGACAATTGTGCATTAAGAAAACATCCCAGTCCAGTCCATATCCAGTCCATAAGTTTGATATTAGCCTATAGAGTTGATAGCAATCTACAAAGTCCCTCAGACTCATGAAGCTAATGCAATGACGCCAATTGCAGGATGATTACAAGCCAGTGGGTAGAAAGTCTTTGGGTCCAGTGGTCTTGTCAGCATCTCAGCACTGGCAGGAGTCTCCATGTGACTTCTTAGGTCCAGGTTTCCTGCTGCATCAGGGTAGGTCTACGTGGCTTCTCCTCAGGGATGTCACGCAGGGAGTCAGCCAGCAGGTGTGTGTGTCCATAGAAAGTCTCCAAGGAAGTGACCTGAGAACTAGTGTCTCTGCTTCCAAAAGGGAATGACCACATTCCCCAGAATGCTCAGGAGAAGACCATGACGCACAGAGGTCTCATTGACTGTCTCCAGATTGACGGGCTAGACCCCACGCCTATCCTCTGAATGCTCCAACTGAGTCCAGATTGGGTAACTGCCACACGTATGGAAGCAGCAGTCAAGAGATCAATAGAGACATTGCATTGGGTAATTCTGCAGCACAAGACCTCCTTAAAATGTTGCAAAGCAAGGATGTCACTTTGAGAACTAAGGTGTGCTGACCCAAGATATGGTATTTCCAATTGTCTCAATTGTTAGACATGGAGTAAAGAAGACAGAAAACAAATTGACGCACTTGAATAATGTGGCTGGCAACGAATATTTCAGATGCAGTGAGCTGCCAAAAGAACTAACAAATCTATCTTGGAAGAAGTACAGTCAGAATGTGCCCCTAGAGAAGGACATCCTGCTTGTTAAAGTAACAAGGAGGGCAGCGGAAAGGAGGGAGGTCTTAGACAGCATGGGTTGGCACAGGAGCTTGGGTTGGCACAGGTTGGCATCTATGGGCTCACACAAAAGAACAACAGTGAGGATGTCACAGGACTGGGCAGGGATTCATTCTATTGTACAGAGTCTCCACAAGTCGGCGTGGTCTTGGTGACACCGAACCACAGCACTGCAATCAGTCAGCTCTGACTCACAGCAACCCTAAATGACAGAGTAGATCTACCACGTTGGGTCTGAAAGGTTATAAATATTTATGAGAATAAACTGCTACAGCTTTCTGCTTCCAATCAGGTGTATTCAAATTACACCAAGCATTTGATTAGCAGCCAAGTTCTTAACTACTCGGCCAACTGGGAGCCTTAAAAAAAATGGACCCAATAGTGTAATTATAGTTTGTTTCCTCCCAGTGGATCAAAGGACTATGTAATTCAATTTTTCATCACTTCATAATGTAGTCTTATTTAATATTAAGATTGAATATGAATTAAAGATACCATAAATAATTAAGATGATATAATTATTAAAAGGGAATTCAAATCTTACATTAGTGTGCACATGATTTATACGATGTGTTCTTGATATATTTGAAAATAAATGATACTCATACTAATATTTTAATTTCATCATAAGAGCAAGTTTGGGTCATTAGTTCCTTTAAACATATAGACCAAATAATGTGATATATATATGATTAAGAAATATTCAGAAATATAGGGAAAATATAGTATATTGGATCACTTAGCCTTCTATTATAATCTAATAATTCTTCATTTATAACATATTGTACTGATAGCAGAAACAAGGTGACCATAAAAAACTCATATTTCCTCACATTTATATACAAGTTTATCACTCTTTATACCAAAATATTCATGAAATAATTTAATTCCACTTATAAATCACACTATTATAACTACAGAGTAGATTCAAATGCTTCCACTTGGAAAGTGTTCATGGAAAGGTGCACACTGATTATCATATCACCAAGTAAAAATGTGCTTAAACTTATGAACTTAAAGAGAATAAATTCAGAAGAGATGGGGAGCACATGGAGGAAACAGGGAGAATGCTAATAAAGTGCAGAGATGGTAATCAGTGTCTGGAACAATTTATGCATGAGCAATTGAGTTAAAAACCATTTATCCATATAAATTGTTACCTAAAGCATAAAAATATATTAATTGTTTTTGTCATTTTATAAAATTAAAAAATAAAATAAAAGATTAAGAATTTTTCAAGATGTCTGATTAGACAGACATGCTACTAAGATCCTCTACAATTGTGGCTTGAGAGCCAAATGAAATAGATGTGGGAGATAATCCTTGAAACCTAAGCTTCAGAGAAAAAATAGAAAAGTGGATTGAATAATGACAAGGAGAATCTGAGAACAGACAGAGCAGATAAATTACCATTTGATATCACATAGAATGATTATTTTGAACTTTTACAAAAAGCTTTAAATCTGGATAGTGGCCCAGGAATACAACCAAGGATGTTGATGATTGGTGACTGAAATAATTCCTTCCATATCTGGTACTCTGAACCCCTGAACAATCTAGGCCAGCAGGCCTTATGACATTCTTTTTTAAAAAATACTTTTATTGGGGGTTCATACAACTCTTATCACAATCCATACATAAGTCCATTGTGTGTCAGGCACATTTGTATACCCGTTACCCTCATCATCCGCATAACATTTGCGTTCTATTTAAGTCCTTGGCATCAGCTCCTCAATTTCCCCCCTCTCTTCTTCCTCCCTCTTCTCTCATAAACCCTTGATAATTTAGAAATTATTACTTTGTCATATCTTACACTGTTTAATGTCTCCCATAACCCACTCCCTCATTGTCCATACCCCAGGGAAGAGGATATATGTAGATCATTATAATTCACCTAAAACCTTTTTTCTCCTTTCCTTACCCCTCCCTACTTCACCTGCTACTCCTTAAATGGGAGGAGTCCTGAACACTTCAGAAAGCCCTGTCCCCAGTTTGCTCCATTCTAGGCCTTGGGTCACAATTTTCACCCTCTTGTTTTTTCATTCCTATGTTTTCCTTTTTTCTTCTATTTTTTTCATTTATCCTTCTCTTATTTTTTCTTTTAGTTATTTCCCTTAGTCTATATTCCCCACCACGGTAGTTTTGCTTCTTTTTCTTTTCCTATGACATTTTCTCTCCTTGAGATTATATTTTTATTTTCTCATTTTTCCAGGTAGTATTGTTTCATTTTGTAGTTTGCTTTTTTATGATTATTTTCTAATTTCATGTTGCTTGTTTCTTCTGTTTTTATTTTAATTTTGTTTTCCTTATTATACATGGCAGAGACGGCGCCCATTCCACCATACCCCAGACACACACATACACACTGCGCTAGACGCAAAGCCCACACTTGTATCAGCTGGTCGAAAAAAGACATCTTCAACTAAACTACATGAACTGGAAGTGAAATTGTGCAAACATGCCCTTTTATATCACACCCACCAAGAGACAGGCGGTGATGATGAGCACACCAACATGCTATCACCACTTAAATACAAACAATGAACAAATGTCTCTGAGACAACAGAGAATGTTTGTTCAAAGGCAGAAACAACAATTGCTCAAATTAATGACTAAAGTACAGAACCATAAAACCTATTCAGGGAAGAATGGCATTGAAAATAACTGATAATGAAGTCCTTAGAATGGAAATTTAAATACGTTCAACGAATTGTAAGAAAGACTGAGAAAGCTGCAGGTGAAATTAGGAAAATAGAAACAAAACTAGAATTATTATACAATTACATAAAATAGAAATCTAGAAAATTAGTGACAGGATATTCGACATAGACAATATATTGAAACATGAAATAATGGAATTGAATCCGATGGCTACAGGAAGATGAAAGAATAAACTTTCAATTGTTTTCTGCTTGACGAACAATTTTCATAGGTAGCCAGCCTCTGATATACTCACAGAAAGGGTTCAACAGGCCGCTGTGCAGCGATAATTATTATTTATTATAATGATATAGAGATCATGGCAGAGAGAAAGAAGCAATAAGAGTCAGACATACATAACATCAGGGTAACATGCCACCTTTGCCTGTGTGGTGGTCCGTGTGGAGAGGGAGAGGGAGTTACATGATGAGGGAGAGGAGCTGAGAGTGTCAGGCACTCAGGGGCAGCAGAAAGGCACACAGGAGCTATCCAGGAGTGAGGGTCTGCAGTGAGAATGTTGAACATTAATTTTCCCTGTTTATGTAGCCTAACTGGGCACACATAAGTTCCATAGTCACCGGTCAGGACTTGCCGCAAGCGGGGGGCTGTCTTAAGGGCTATAAGATGATAATGGTTTAGTGATCCCTCATGACTAAGAAGAGAGGGATGTGATAAGGAAAGACTTCAGACTCCTGGGGTAGGTGAACAGGTCTATATTGTTAGGGGTCATTGATTCCCACCCATAGGCCTCGAGGGAAGCAGATCATTCTAACTTGAGTCATGCAAAGCTCTCAGATAACAGCGAGCATCAGGGAGATTAGCTATCTTAGTCAGCGTCATCATGAGTCAGAAGAAGACCTCATAAAATTGGGAGTTTCAGTGAGAATGGCTAGCACACTAAATGTTGGTAAATTGCTTGCTTAATATTTGGAGTATAATAATTGTAGAAAAGTTCGCTTTTCATCCCACAAACAATCACAGAACAGCAAAAACCAAAGTAACAAACAAAAACAAAGAAATTTGGAGAACACATATGGACATCAACAAGAAGATGTAACTGAAATTTCAGGCCTAGAATAGACAAAGGTTGAAAAAAGTGTGCAACAAAATGTTATACAGTGGCTAGAAGAAAATTTACCTACTGTCATGAAAGTAAGAGAGAGTGCATTTAAGGCTGAATCAACCCCAATCAAGATAGATACCCCCCAAATAGAATAATGTTAAATAACTATGCATTCAGAGATTCCTAAAATGCATAAATCAACCTCTAAGAGAATTGAAGAGAAATAGGAAACTGCAGAATAATAGTTGCCTTTATTGTTTTAGATTACATTGGATTTGTTCCAACTCATAGAGACCAGATACAGAATAGAAGCAAATATTGCCCAACCCTCCTGTACCATTAAAAACCATATATATATAAACCATATATATATATATATATATATATACACTCCATTTTATATATTCCGTTTTGCAAACCACTGCATCAATTCCACTTATATATGCTTTTCTTTTATCCTGGTCTTTTACTTCACCAAGAATTATGTCCTTTTTACAGAGACTTGTCCCCCATGATATATAGCATGTTTAAAGTATGTGACACATTCTCACCTTCCATGCTTCTAAGGAGCATACTGGTTGTACTTCCTCCAAAACAAATGTATTTGTTCTTTTGGCAGTTAGCACCAACATTTAAATCCATCATTTCTTTCTTGGGTCTTTGCTATGCACTGCCTAGCTTGGACATGACTGAAAACCCATGGTTTGTGTCAGGGACATCTTAGTGCTCAAAGAGATACATTTTTCCTTTCATACTTTATAGATGTCTTTTTGAAGCAGATTTGACTTATATGCACATTCTTTGATTTATTTCATTATAAAAACCTCTTTATAAGGATTTTGTGGGGAAGAAAGGTGGGGCGGAAGGAAAAAATGAGGAGCTGATACCACGGACTCAAGTAGAAAGAAAATATTTTGAAAATGTTAAAGGCAGCAGGTGTATAAATGTGCTTGACACAATGGGTGGATGGGTAGATTGTGATAAGAGCTATATGTGCCCCCAATAAAATAACTTTTAAAAACCAAACAAAAAAACCCTATTTATTGTGAATTGGATAAAGATTTATAGAGTAAATGATCAGTTTTTACATTCAAAATTCACAAATATTTTATTTTACCTCATCCACTGCAAACTGCTTGTTGTACTACCGATTATCTTACTTCCACATTATCCCTGTTTCCATTCCTCATTTTTTCTCAATCCTCTGAATTTTGTTCATGAGTAAATGCTGCCTGATTGATCTTAAGTATCTGACTATTTTAATACAGAGATAGTACAATTCCAAACTGGAAGGGTTACTTAAACCATTGACTTGGATATTCAACTCATACACTTGGTGTCTTTTATGATTTGAAGTTTTGCTACACATTCTTCTTCCATTCTATTCAGGGCATTCTACTCTGATTCTTGACAGAAAATAGCAGTGGTATTACTGGACACCCTCCAGTTTTTCAATTCTCAGAGTGATAGTTTGATTTCTTAACTATTATTTCTTTGACCATTTATAGTGAATCCAAGGAAAATAAAATCCTTGGCAACTTTATTGCTCTTTTTCTCATGCTGTCTACTGGTGCAATTGTGAGGATATTGTTTTCTTCACATTCAATTGTAATATTCTTTAATAATCATCGAAAAGTGATTCAAGTCTTGCTCACTTTCATCATCAGCATATGACAGATTGTTAATAAATCTTCTTTAAATCGTTATCTATGCATTTCTTTATATAGTCTAGATTCTTGAATTATTTGCTCGATATAAAGACTGAATATATATGGTGAAATGATACAACTCTGAGGCATACTATTCCTGAATGTAAGTCACAAGCTTGCTTCCTGTCTTATTCAAACAACTTCTAAGTCTATTCACAAGTTCCTCATTGATCACAATAAGCATACTGGATTTTACATTATTCCTAATGTTATACATATACATAAGTCACGATGATCCACAATGTAGTAGACCTTCTCAGAGTCAATAAAACACAAGTAGAAGTCTTTCATGTATTCTCTGCTTTCAGCTAAGATCCATCTTTATGTCAGTAATGATACTCCTCAGTTCAAGTCCTCTTCTGAAACTACACCCAGGAGAGCCAATATATGAGCTTTAATGTATCACACCTGATTTTAGAAACCATTTTAAGAACATATTCGATTCATTGGTCACTAATGAACAAAGACAAGATGAGTTGTAAGATAACATCCAGAACATCAAATATGGAGAAATCACAATGTTCTGTGAAACACAGGAATGACAGATCAAAGTAAGTATCAGAAGAGACTCAATAACTTTCCCTTGACAGGAAAATGGTGAAAGTGAATAGAAACAAAAGATACAGCAGAACAGCATAAAATGTATTATAATGAAACAAGGAAAAGTAGCAAAGATAGAAAACTCAGTCTGGAAGAAATAAAGAAAATAACTCAAACTTCAAGTTACAATATTGAAAAATCCCATAGGCAAAATAGTGAATGATGAAAAAAATTAAATAAGCCCAAATGCACAGCTAGTATCTGAAAAGTAATTAGCTGACATTTCACCATTTCATGAGGTAATGTATAATTAAGAATCAATAATCATGATGAAAGAAATTCAAACTGTGCCACCGACATGGCAGGAGACAATTCTTAGGAATAGATGGTGTGCCAATTGAAACGCATGCTAGAAATTGGGGGCGGGGGGTGGGTAGCTACCTGGCCATCCAATTAAAGGAGGTCCAAATTTGTGCTCTTTCCCAGAAAAGTGACCCAATAGAATGTGTAAATTATTAAACAAAATAATTCACATCACACACAACTAAAATTATGCTGATGGTAACTTTTAAATATTTGTGACAGTACATCAACAGGGAAAGCCAGGAATTCAAGCTGGGTTTATGAGAGGACATGAAACAAGGTTTATCATTGCTGATGTCAGAGGGATCTTTCCTGAAAGCAAAGAACAACAAAAATATATTATGTTAGTCTGGGTAGACTAGAGAAACAAATACATAAATATGCATATGTATATAAGTGAGATGTTTATACAGAATGAAGAATGGAACATTGAAAAAGCATCCCAACCCAGTCCATTCCAAGTCCTTAAGTCTGATATTAGCCTATATGTCCGAAACCAATCCATAAGTCCTCTTCAGAGCGAGGAAGCACATACAATGACCCCAGGACAATCACAGGCCAGTGGGTGCAGAACCCTGTGTATACAGTGATGATAAAAGCATTTCAGCATTGGCAGGGGCCTCTCTGTGACTTTTCCCACTTCAGAGGTCTGTTTCCATCAGGATAAGCCCATGTGGCTTCTCCTATAGCTCCTCCCATTTCCAGGACTCAGGATCTAACAGAATGCTGTCATGTTGCCTTGTCAGTAGAGTGTCTCCAGGGAGTAAAAATACCATGAGATTTCCCAGAATTCTCAGGAGAAAGCCATACCCACACAGAGGTTTCATTGGCTATCTTCAGATTGGCAGACTGAACTCCATCACTACACTCCCAACCCTGAAAATGACATGGTTGCATGACTATCACATACGCTTACTTGTTTTTTAATTGATGATGAAAAGGTATTTGAAAAAATGTAAAAAGAAATGGTATTTGACTGTTTTAATAAGAGGAGCTTGTACCAAGGGCTTAAGTCAAAAATGTTAGGAAATGTATGTGGCAACATGTGTGTAAAGGTGCTTGATACAAATGATGTACTAAATGTTGTAGTAGCTGTAAGAGCTCCCAATAAAATTATTTTAAAGAAAATAAAATAAATAAAATATTTTAATGCAAAAAAATAATAAAAAAAACACGTACAACATTGCAAAGACTAGAAATTTCAGAATGTTTGATTGTGTTCATATGTAGCCTATACATAGGGGAAGAGGTAACCATTCAAAAACAAAAAGGCACTGTATGGTTTAAAATAAACTAAGATGTGCATCAAGCTTTTATCCTTTCACCATAGTTATGCAATACATAGCCGGAGAGAGTAATCTGAGAAGTTAGAATGTATGAAGAAGATTGAAGGAAGTCTCATGATCAATTGGCTATATACGGATAATACAACCCTGTTTATTGAAAGTCAGGAGACCTTGAGGCATTTGCTGAGAAAGATTAAAGACTGCCTTCATTATGGATTACAACTCAATGTAAAAGGAATCCTCAGAACTTAACAAACTTTATGAGAAAAATTGAAATTGTCAAGGATTCCATTTCATTTGGATCCATCATGAATGCTCATGGAAGCAACAATCGTGAAATCAAAGAATTAGGCAAATCTACACAAGACTTTCTGAACACTGTTTAAGAGTAAAGCCAGCATACTTTTCAAGAGAGTACTGATTTCTTATGAAAAATACACCTAATATAAAAAAAAAACTAAAACAATAAAGGGCTGAGCCCTGGTGGCATAGTGGTTGTGTGTGGAACTGCGGCCCACAGGGTTGATGGTTCAAATCCAGCAGCAGCTCTCTAGGAGCAAGGCTGGGCTTCCTACTCCCAGCATGACAGTGATATATATATTTGAGAAATACGTGTGAAAATTGTCAACTGGAAAACTTATAAATGTTCAAAAAAACTCACAAAAGATATCATTATAAAAGAAGACGAAACCAAAAACTCAGAGCTGTCAAATAAATTCAAAGTCACAGTGACCATAAGGGCAGAGAAGAACTGCTCCCTAGGGTTTCCAATGTTGCAAATGTTTACTGGAGAAATAAGCCTCATCCTTGTCCCACAGAGGGACTGGTAGATTTCTATTGCCTACTTTAT
This sequence comes from Nesogale talazaci, assembly GCA_004026705.1. Lineage (NCBI taxonomy): Eukaryota > Metazoa > Chordata > Mammalia > Afrosoricida > Tenrecidae > Nesogale > Nesogale talazaci. The sequence goes on along the minus strand of PVJH01026148.1, from coordinate 3,758 downwards.
AGTTACCAGCTCAGAGAGTGACCTGAAGGCTTGGAAAAAACTGATATAGTAGAGAAAACTTTGTAAAAAGATATATAGATGTAAGAAAAATGGAAAATAAATACAATTTGGAAACTAGAAAACACTTGAAGAGTCAATAAAATTGGTCCATTCTTAAATATAAGCTACTGACCAAGGAGGTCTGACAAAAAGAAGAATTTGGAGATAGTATAAAAGCAATCGACTATCAGTAACTTCAAGAGAGAACATATTCACAACCATAAAACTACCACAGTATACTATTGAATATTCTATGGTTTACAAGAAGAATGCACAAATCAATCTTAGAAGAACCACAAGTAAATTCATAAAAGCAACAGTGTTGAGGCTTTGACTGACTTACTTTGACAAGTCATGAGAAATGGCCAAACACTAAAATGGAACATCATGTTTGGTAAAGTCACTCATTCCCATCCAGTCAATTCTAACTCAGAGTGACCCCATAGGACAGAGTTGAATTGGCCTCATGAGTTTCTAAGTTTAAAAGGGAAAAGCAGGTGCTGCTGACTTGTGGTTAACAGTTCTGCTCTTAACCACAAATCCTTTTGGCAAAGAGTCAGCAAAAAACAGGGAATCTCTCTGTATGATGAAATTGCACAATAGACAAATATACAGGGATCATGAGATGGTGTTGAGCAGAAACATTCAAACATAGGCCTCAATAAATGTTAAAAGATTGAAATAATACAAATTTTTTTCTGATCACAGTGCTATGAACATAGAAATCAATAATAGAAAAATTTACACGTATATCTCAATGAGACAGCAAATGAATAAAAGTATAAATAATAAATTACAAGGAAAATGAGACAATTTGATAGGAATGAAATTGAAAATGCATCACATGAACTAGTCTTAAGGAAATTTATAATTGAAAATTACTTCATTAAAAAGAGGGAAAATCTTAATTCAACTAAATTTACACATCAAGAAACTGCAAAAAGACAGACAATAACTCCAGTGAAGGTAAAAATAATATCCTATTAGAAGGAGATGGGCAAAAAGGAAGGTGCAGCAGAGTAAGCCATTGGGAGTTTTCATAAATTGTTCACATTACTAAAGGCAAAAATGATTATCTAATATGCAAAACTCCACCTAATTTACAATAGAAAGTTAAAGAGAGAAACTAGAAATAAAAGAGCAAATAAATGTAAAGCTAGAAAAACTATGGAAATAATAAAGATTAGAGCAGAGATTAACTAAATATAGAGAACAAATAAAAGGAAGAAAGCAGACAGTCTTGCCTTTTAAATTACTTTACAATGAATTTTTAGCTAGATTGACTTTAAAAATGCTCAAATTGCTAAAATCAGAGCTTAAAATTGGGTCAACCTCTTGTATTATTTATTTATATTAAATGTTAAGAATAGGTAAATCCAAAGAGAAAGAGCTTAGATTTATGGTTTTATGAAGGGCAGTGAAGGTGACTGTTTAATGAATATCAGCTTTCCATTTGAGGTGATGAGAAATCCAGAACATAGATTATGATATGGCTGTATGATACTATCAGAATACTTACTTCCACTGATATGTATGATATAAAGCGGTTAAAATAATACATTTTATTGTATGTGTATTTTAGTGCAATAAAAATCTGTTCATGGGTTTTTCAAAGAAAAAGAGAATTTAAAAAAAATATCAAATTGCTTCATCTACCGATGGGCTTTGTGTCTCCAATCTGTACTCCCCCTCATTTATAATGATAAAATTTTTAGTTCTTTGATGCCTGACACCTGATCTCTTTGACACCTCATGGTCACACAGGCTGGTGTGCTTCTTCCATGTGTGCTTGGTTGCTTCTGAGCTAGGTGGTTGCTTGTTTACATTCAAGTATTTAAGGGTTGCAGGGAGGGGATGAACCAATAAAGGTAAAGCATAGCAACAATGAAATATGAAAATTTACTCTAGTTTTAAATGCTTCCTCCCACCCACTATCATGATCCCAATACTACCTTACAAATGCAGCTAGACCGGGGGAGGTACACTGGAGCCGGGAACATGGGAAATTCAGGACAGATGTGATCCCTTCAGGACCAGTAGTGAGAGTGGTGATACTGGAAGGGTAGAGGGAAGGTAGAGTAGAAAGGGGGAACTAATTGCAGGCCTCTACATATAACTTCTTCCCTGTGGGTGAAGGGATACATCAGACAGTGTGCAAAATAAAAATAATGATAATTTGTAAATTATTAAGAGTTAATGAGGGAGGAGTAGGGAGATGGAGGGGAAATATGAGGAGCTGATATCAAGGGTCTATGTAGAAGGAGGTTGTTTCAAGAATGATGATCACAACAAATGTACATATGTGGTCTGCATACAATGGATGTATATATTGATCCTGATAAGAGTTGCATGAGCTCCCAATAAAATGATTTTTTAATTGTGAAATTAATTTTTATGACAGCAACACAGCATGTACTCTATTTTGCACATGAATTTTACACACAAACACACAGAGAACATGGTAACAGCTATTCATTATTAACAAAATCCAACACACTTTGGTCTTGAGCAGCTGTTTGGTCTTAATTCTTCTTAAAGTGAGCTTAAAAATGATACAGGTTTCAGTTCTTTAATGGATGCAATCTTAAACCACACCCAACAAAATAGCTTTAATTAATATGGCATTTGTTTGGTAGAGATGATAGCTACAGAATATCTGTTATCTAAAGTATAATTCTCAGATTTAAAAGTGAAGAAACCTAACTATTGTCAATATGCTCCCAAAGTGGATAAAAATGCTTCCTTGGACTCCTGGGAATGCTCCAGGAGGCCTGAAAAAGAAGATTACTATGGCTGAGCCTCAGTGGCGTAGTGGTTGAGTGTGGGACTGTGGCCCACTGGCTTGACGGTTCAAATCCAGCAGCAGCAAGGCTGGGTAGCTCCCACGACCACCAGAGGGCAGTGATGCCCCCCCCCAAAAGAATATTACTATACATTATCTTGGATTATGCTCCATCAGCAAATCATGGTCCTGAAGGCTTCACTCCTGCATTTTACCATCCATATTATTATGGTCAACTCATATTTTGAGTGCCTTAAACCTGAGGAATATCATCTCAAACATAGATAAAGAATATATAAGTGGAGTAGCATTCACAAAGAGCAGACATAAGGAAGTTCCTCCTTAAGACCAAGGTATACAAACAGGACTGAGCTGTCTCCTTTGCCCACGCCGATTTTGGCTAAATGGTTCAACAAAAGACCATTCCAGACTCGCTCATAAAGTATCTCATCTACTGTAAGAATTAAACCACTGCCAACTGTGTATAAAAAGAAAAAATTGTGCATAGATTTTTCAGATAAAGTCAGATATAGTTTGATGGTGTGTTGGTCAGTTTTCCCATCTCTCTTTTCTCTTTGATGCATATGTCGAATAAAATGCTGTCTTCTTGTCACTATTATAATCTTGTGTAGATTTCCCCCTAAGACAGGAAAAAGTAAACACACTATTTAGTAAAATTCTAATTAAAACAATCATTTATTAACTCAATTTTAATGACAGCAAATCATTTAAGAGATTCTAAAATTATTTACGTACTACAAGACACTACTGGAATAAAGTTGGATTATTTTAAGTTTTTCCCTATTAAAACTTATTTTCAAAGAGAAAATCTATTTGTTAATATCCCTTCCTATTCAATTTCAACTTTTGCATTGCAATATCTCTATTAATTTATAATGTACCATGACTGCATGTTTTATCAATTTCAAACTGAAGA
>PVJH01026147.1:0-30508 GCA_004026705.1 Nesogale talazaci | reverse complement strand
AAAATGTAGTACTATTAGATCATGAAACATGAGTGTCTCAAATATATTGCTTAGGCCTATATAGAATATACATAGCTAATCTGGGACTCAAAGATTGATTTGAGTTAATTGAGGGACGAACTTCTAATAGTAAACAGAGCAATCACTTTTTATAACTATTCATGTTATTTTTCAAATAAGGATACCGCCAAATGTCAGAGAGAACCTATGGATTTCTAAGAAAAGATCCTCAAGTCTCCAAGTTAAGCAAGAGAAGGAGTTCCTGGGTGGGACAAAGGGTTAAGTGCTCAGTATTCCTGAAAGATAGGTAGGTTGTGTCCACCCAGAACAGTCAAGCCATTTGCTTTCGAAAGGCCACAAGCCTTGTTATCAGGAGAGACTAATTCCAGGAAATGATATCATGTTTGGTAAAGCAGAAGGGCTGTGCAAAAAAGAAGATTGTAATGGATATGGATGATAAAGGAGGTACAACCAGTTTAACAACTGTGGTGAAGCTGGTAGAAGCTGGACCTGGGTCTTTGCTTTGTTGTCCTCTGGGTCACTGTGAGTGAAAACCAGCCAGATGGCACTCAGCAACAGCACCTTCTTGAATACACTCCATAATGCCGAAAAAAATGACAGCTCTAAAATAGGTTTATGGGCAAGTCTTTGAATAAACAAGGTTACCATGAGATAGAATCAACTTTCTAGTAAGCAATAGCGACAAAATATTTCTCGTACTATAATAGATTATATATTTTTATGATTGTCCTTTTTTAAATTGAAGCTAGACATTACAGTTTTTACTTTCATTGGATTTTTTTTCAGCCCTGTAAATGCTAAATGATGTAGGAAGCATCAAAAGGGTATGGGAAGAATACACAGAGTCTCTGTAGAACTAGTTGACATTGCTCAATTTCAGGAAGTAACAGAGGTGCATGAACCAGTGGCATTTAAGGAAGATCTTCAACTGCACTGGAAGCATTAGCCAAAAACAAAGCTTAGGAATTGGTGGGCTACCAACTGAAATGTTAGAGTAACCTGAAGAAGCATTCACTAGTCTATGCCAGGAAATTGAAAAGATAGCTACTTGGTGAACTTATTAGAAGAGATCCATATTTGTACCCATTTCAAATTACGTTGGCCCCACAAAATGACCAAATTGTAACCATTGCTATCACATGCAAATAAAATTGTGTTGAAAACCCTCCAACAATAGTTGCAGCACTACATTGGGAGGGAACAGGTAGAGGTTCAGACTGAATTCAGAAAAGTACTTGAAACAAGAGATAGCATTGCTGATGTCAGAGAGATTTTCAATTAAACCAGAGGATACCAGAAAGATGTTCATTTGTATTTTATTAACTGCAAAATAATTTAATCGTGTGGATCATTACAAAACTATGAATAGTCTTGAGAAGAATGAGAACTTCTAAGTACTTCACTATGTTCATGCAGATCTTGTACATGGAACAGGAGAGAGTTGTGTGAACAAAATAAGGGAATACAGTTGTTTAAAATCAGAAAAAGTGTGTTTCAGGGTTTTATCCTATACTCTATTTATTCGATCTGTATCATGAGCAAATAATCAGAGAAAGTGGATTATAAGAAGAAGAATGTGGCATCAGGATTGGAGGAGGAATTATTAATAACCTCCACTACACAGTTAATACAATATTGCCTTCTGAAAGTGAGAAATTCTTGAAACACTTGCAGATGAATATCATGGATTTCAGTTTAAATTATGGATTACAACTCAAGGTAAAGGAAATCCTCACAAAATCCGTCACCAATAGGTAACAAAAAAAATGGAGAGAAGATTGAAGTTGTCAAGAATATTGTCTTCCTTGCTTACACAATCAATGTTCATGGAAGTAGCATTGCATTAGACATAACTGCTCCTAGGACCTCTTTGAAGGGTTGAAAAAGAAGGCTCTTAATTTTATGAGTACGGGGTGTCTGACCAAAGCCCTGATATTTTCAAGGGTCTTATATGTATGCTAAAGTTGGATATTGAATAAGGAAAAGCTAAAGAAGAATCGATGCATTTGAATTGTGCTGGTGACAAATAGGCATGTACTGCAAGTACAGCCAGATTGCTCCTTTAGAAGTAAGAATAGTGAGACTTTGTCTCATATATCTTGAACAGGTTGCCAGGAAAGTCTAGTCCCTGGTGAAAGACATCATTCTTGGTAAAGCAGAGGAGCAGTGAAAAAGAGTAGGCCGTCAATGTGATGGATTGATAGAGCAGCTGTCCACATGGGCCCAAACACAATAACAATTGTGAGGATAACACATGGCTGGACAGTGTTTATTTCTGGTGTGCAAAGCTTCCTAGAAGGGGGAACTAACTAGATGGCACTTAACAAAAAAGACAACAACTAGTTTTGCATTTTGTTTGAAATATAAATCCCTGAGCTATTTTTATAATTCTGAGACTTACTTTTTGCTCTTACTTGGAATTAGAACGGTTTATTTTATTCCATTCTTGGCATAATATCTTTTGATTCGTTATATGGTGCCAGCAAGTTGATAGCAACTTATAGAGATACCGTGGGACAGAGTAAAACTGTTCTGGAGGATTCGTTAGGTTGTAGGGTTGTCAGATGAGGTTTGGAAGGTTAACCAAATGGACAGAAGAAGAAAGGTGGCACTATTTGCTCACCATAAAGATTTGCAGAGGTTCAGAAATCCTGTGTAGAATCTTAATGAGTCAGAGTTGAATTGATGGCAGTGGGTTTTTGCAGCTCGCTGGGTCTTTCAGCTGTTAAGTCCTGAGGTGGGATTAAAGTACAAATATTTCATCTAGCAGACAATTATATGATGTTGTGCCATCAGGACTCCTTGAGGATTCCCCCCACCCCCAATTCTCTCTCTCTCTCTCCTCACTTAGGAACTGCACCCTACCTCCTGTGTGATCTTTGAAAATTGTTCCTCTTAGTGGATTATGTAATGAACTGTTAATCACTAAATCCACAGTTTAAAACCACCAGCCACTCCACAGCAGAAAAATTGGCCTTCTACTCCCATAATGATTTACAGTCCGGAAAACTCACAGGGACAGTTCTACTCTGTCTTATAAGATCGCTATGACATGGAACTAACCTGATGGCAGTGAATTGGAAAGTGAGTTTTGCTTCATCTAGAGCACTATAACTCTAATCTCAAGTAGTTTCTGCAAACATATACACTGATTAGTACTGAATTGAAGACATATGAAAGCTCCTTTGCAGATCTTAACTGTCTTTCAGAGAATCTCCCTCCTCCAGGGTTCACCTCTAAATTCTTTTGTTTTCTTGCCACTTCAGGACTCCTAGATTCATCTGCTCAAACCAGGGTGATCAACAACCTTCCCTTGGATTTTTGCCCCCCTGGATGGAGGCCTGGAGACTCCCTTTTGACTATTAGCTAGTGCATTGGTCGTGCTTACTTCATTTGACTAGCTTCTCTCAATGAGCACTCTTCACTACATCCTACTATCTAATCACGTACACTTTTGGTTCATACATATTGTCAGTTTGATTCGTTTCCTTACATGAAAATGTACATTTCTTGACTTTAATACATTTTATTGGGTAGCAGGTATTTCTAAATTCTTTTAAACATTATCAGAGATTTTACTGAGATCAAGCCTCCATCAAGGAAAATTTCTCTCTCTCTCTCTCTCTCTCTCTCTCTCTCTGTCTCTCTCTCTCTCTCTCTGTCTCTCTCTCTCTGTCTCTCTCTCTCTCATTCTTTCTCTCTCTCTCTCTTTTTCGGGGGCAGGGCATCATTGCCTCTGGTGGGAGTAGCAGACCCAGCCTTGCTCCTGGAGAGCTGCTGCTGGATTTGAACCGCCAACCCAGTGGGCCACAGTCCCACACACAACCACTACACCACTGGGGTTCAGCCCGGAAAACCTCTCTTAAAGAGAGATGCATGCAGGATACATTAGATCAGATCAGGCTATTGCAAATACACTGCCAGAGGAAATGTGCAGAATGAGGGGTTAGGAAAACTGGCAAAATAAAGAGAATTGCTAAAATAAAAGTAGCATATCTATTATGGAGATTTTGAGTGACAATTTTTAAGAAATGAGGTGAGGCATGTAAAGAAGGCAGATGGTTAGAGACACCCAAGAATATTGTCTGATATAAAGAAGTTCAGTCTTGCCAAGAACATAATGTTAAATAAAGTGGCACACATATGCACAATGTGTAATGCCATTGAAAGAGATTACTATATTTGGTTTCTTCATTTAAGGACATGGGAATTCTGAAATTAGAATATGAAATCTCACCAATGTCTTTGTGATCACGTCACTGAATCACAAGACATTATACTTCTTATATTTCATTAGTATATATTTGAAAAAAAGGTGTATATGCTAATTTTCCTTTCAATTTTCACATTTCATCAAGCTTCTTTTAACAAAGGGCGAAAAAATATTTATTTATCATAGATACAATGGGTATGATAAGAGAAAAAAATGGGGCTGAGCCCCGGTGGCGTAGTGGTTGTGCGCGGCACTGTGGCCCACTGGGACGGAGGTTCAATTCCAATTCCAGCAGTGGGGCTGGGCGTCCTACTCCCACCACCGGAGAACAGTGATGCCCAACACCCCCCGCCCCCCCAAAAAAAAAAAGAAAGAAAGAAAGAAATGAAATGAAATGTGCCTCAACTTAAAGTGAGCTAAAAAACAAAAAGACTCCAAAACACACTTTACTGTTTCTGAGTAAATAAATTCCAAAAGTTTCCTTTAAAATGGCTGGATACTCTTCAGACAAAAGCAATCCTAAAAATGATAATGAAACTTTTCTAGAGAGATTTGAAATGGAAGAAAAATAATTTAATTATAAGGTCATACTTAGAATGTTATATGTGGTAAATACTAAGAAAGGTTTTCAAAGAAACAGGAAATAATAGAAGGAAAAATCCATGAATAATATTATGTCAACAAAAACATTGCACATTTTATATCCTATGTGTCTGCTTATGCTTTAAAAATAAAACAAAGCAAAAACTGGAAAGGAAGAATGAAAATAATTATAAACTGAAATGAGGAATGTTACAAGAGAGGTTAGAAAGATAAAAAGGAGCATATAAATCCAATGGCTAGAAATAATGTGCTTTAAATTTATTCTCTCATTAATTCAATGCACTACTAGAAAAGCATATCTTTCAAGAAGCGTCATAAAAATAAAATATTTAGCAAATAGCACTCAACAATATGCATGTATTTTAATTAGCAAGGTATATGTACTCTAAAATGAATTGCTTCTTTTATTTATCTTTTAAATGAAATATAGAATTTTTCACTGATTTTTTTAACCCCAGCTTTGTTCATCAAAAGCTGTAGAATATAATATTCTTTTAGATAAATAGATTTAAAGTCAATTAATTCATAATAAATATTATGATTAAATCATAACCTCAAATGTGCAAAATATTGTGAGATATTTTAGTTTTAGTATTAATAATATCCTATCTTTCTATAAATGAGGCAAAATAATTTCAACACGTAAATATTTCCTAACACTGCAACTTTTTAAAACTGGCATTATAATATTTATTACTTACTTATTAATAGTTTAATAAAGTTAGTAAATGAAATCAACAGCATTGAGTAAACCAATGTTCTTGACCACTTGGATAATTGTGGTTTTATTATTTATGCAGTTCTAAGAAAGTAGATAATTTCGTACAACTCTAATAAACATTTTTTAAATAATATGTCTGTGTAAATTCAGCACTAAAAAATGGTATTGTATTGTGTATTTTCTCTATGTGGTTGCTTTCATGTTTTTTATTATCTTTCCATTTATAACAGGAATCTGTCTGTCATATTCAGAAGACATAGATATTCCTTATACTTTCAGACAGTCTATCCGGTTTCTTTTACTATTGCTGTACAAAACATTAGCTTATGAAAATTTTCTCACAAAATTGTATTAATAAATATGCAATGAAATATATTTATAATACATTTATAAACAAAGAGAAGAGTGTGCTGTCCTGATGAATTTATAAATGTAGATCTATTAAGTATATATACATTTATACATTTTTCAAAATAATATTTTTTAAATATTGGTGACAATTTCACATTGCCATCTCAAACATTTGAATTATTTTAATCTAAAAAAAATATATGTTTTAGGTTTTAAACCATTTTGGTAAAAAGTATTTATAGATTTCCTAATTTTCTAATTTGGTTAGGGTATGTAATACTTTATTTTTTTTAACTTGGAATTGCATAAGCACTGATGAAATTGAGTGGCTTTTCCAGGTATAAAGGTTCATTAATATGACTTCCATTTCTCCTTAAACATTTCTATATAGATTATAAAACTATTTTTCTATTTTGTTATATGAAATAAGCTCAAAACCTTTCATTTCTATTGGTCATGTACCTATGATGAATCCATCCAGAGGTTTTAGAGGTAGATTGATTTCCTTCTTCATTTGGAGTGTTTGAAAAAATAAGGGTTTTTTTATGAGTAATAACCCTGTGATCTTGCTGATCATCAAGTGAAGAATATATCAAAATCTGGAAGCCATTTACATTCCTTGTGTCTTCCCTCCTTTATCTTCAAAGACAGCCCAAAGCAGGTTGAATACCACTTCTCCTCTGAAGTCTCCCTCCTAAAATGAAAAACAATCCTCTTGTGAATTAGGTGGTTGTTTACATTTCAAATAATCATTTTTGTATTCAATACTTTGAATTACACATCAGATGTCTCAATAGCTTCCCCTGCCACTTTTTTCTTTATCTTCCTCTTAAAGAATACCAAATGATAGAACACCAATGAAAATGTCTCAAGAAGCTAATGAAAAGCTGGAAGTACAAAAAAAAACGAAAAAAAAAAGAACTGGAAGTGCTCATTCATCTATGCCAAAGAATTTTGAAGATAATCCAATCGACTGGAAGGTATTCATATTTGAATAGTCCAACAGGGTGTGAAAATTATAATTAATATCATATTCAAATAAACTTTTTGTGTTCATTCAACAATGGTCGCAATAACTGGGAACTGCCAGAATTTCAAGGTGGATCCAAAAGAAGAAGTAGAAAAAGGAATATCATTGCTGACATCAGATAGATTTTGGTTGAAGGCAGAGAATACTAGAAAATGTTTTTTTGTGTGTTTTATTGACTAAGCAAAAGCATTCAACTATGTATGTACATCATAACACACTATCAAAATAATTGAGAAGAATGTGAATTCCATAATACATCATTGTGCTCATGTTCAATCTGTACACAGATCAAAAGGCAGTTATTCAAACAGAAAATGGAATACTAGGTGCTTTGAAATCAGGAAAAGTGTCTGTCAGACTCGTTTCCTCTCACCATATTTATTCAATTTGCATGCTGAAATGATAATCCAAGAAACTGGGCTATAGGAAAAATAATGTAGCATCAGGATTGGAGGAAGGCTTATAAACAATTTTCAATATGAAGGTGACACAGTCTTGCTTGCTGAAAGTGAAGACTTGAATTTGATAATGAAAATAAAAGATTGTAGATTTCATTATGGATTAAAACTCAATGTAAAAAAATCCTCACAGCTGGATCAATAGGGAGCTTAATGGTTAATAAAATATTTAAGTGGTCAAGGAGTTTTCTTGCCTGCATCCAGAATTATAGATCCAGCGTGTGCATGTGAGCAGCAACCTAGGAATCAAACAATGTCTTGCATTGAGTACATCTGCTATAAAACTTCTCTCGACAGTGTTGAAGAGCAAGGTGTCCCATTAAGAGCTAAAATGAGAAAAACCCAAGCGATGGCATTTCCTCGCACGGTGGCATATGAGGTATGATTTGGGCTGCTAACCCCAAGGTTGAGATGAGCAACCTTGTTCTACAGGTAAGGCTTTCTAATCTGGTACAGACAGATAGTCTTAGAGACCGACAGTGTCAGCTTTATTTTGTCGGATAGCATTGCTGTGAGTTGCTATCAATGGGAGGTGATGTTTGCTTTGGCTTTTATCTTGGAAGAAGTATTACCAGAATCCTTCTTAAAATATGTACTTCAGACATGTTCTCCGGAGAGACCTGTCCCTGGAAAAGGACATGCTGCTTGGCAAAGTAGAAGGGAGAGAGAGAGGAATAGCATCAAGGAGAGGGGTTGACATCGGCTGCAACAATGGACTCACCAATCACAATGACTGTGATGGTGGCGCTGCGCTGGACTACACTTCACTCTGTTGTTCACGGGGAGTTGTGAGTTGGCCTTCACTAACAGCAGCCACAAGACACTCCACTTTATCCAGGTTAACACCTGTCTGCCATCTAGTCTGTTGCTTCCATTTCCCTCCCTTTCCTTCCCACCTTGTCTAAGCATCAAATTCTGTTTCTTACACTACGAAAAATCATTGTCAAATATCAGTTGTCTGTGGGTGAACGCTTGTTTCTAGATCCTCTATTCTGTTCCCTTGTTCTTTGTGGCTCTTGTTAGGCCAGTACCAGGTTCTTGGTATGGCCATGGCTGTGGAGTAAGCTTTGAGGTTAGGAAGTGAAAGATCTACTTTTTCTTCTTAGGTCGAGCTCTGTTTCTCCTGCCCACTTTACTTACCAAATAAAGGGAGAGATTCCTTTCTTCCATCACTTTAAAAATTGTGGTGGAAACTGGATTGCAACTGCATTACACGTATAGCTTGCTGCCGATGGTATTGCTATTTCTACACCCTTAAGGCATATCAATGAACATAGAATATTCTTCCATTTACAATATTTCTTTTGGTTCTTTGTGTAGTTTTGTTTTCTTTTTTTTTTTTCTGTGCAAGTTTCCTTTTTCCTCTGGTTGCATTTATTCCTAAATATTTTCATTTTCTCCGGCCCAGTCTAAGGGAGGAAAGTCTATGACAGAGCCTGGTGTTGGAGCCATGCCGGTGACCCCAGTCTCTGATACCTGGAGAATGCAACCCTCTGTGCCCTGGGGAGACAGCTGTGGGGAACCCCAGATGTTTCAGGTCCTTTGTTCATTTTGCCTGGGCTCCCATGCTGTTCAGAGGTCCTGTGTGACCTCCACCTTTTTCAGGCTACCCCTTCTGCCTGTGCAGGAGAAGGGGTGGGCACAGCCAGTCCTGGGGGCACGAGTTGTGGGACAGTCACTCCTATGTTCACCACAGGGGCCACTTCTGTTGTCCACTTGGCAATGTGGGAGGAATTGTTCAGCTGGTGTGAGCTAGGGGATAAATCTCTTGAAGATCGTCCACGACTGGGCTGAGCCCCGGTGGCGTAGTGTTTGTGCACGGGACTGCGGCCCACTGGGATGGAGGTTCAATTCCAGCTCACAGGAGCAAAGGCTGGGCCTCCTGCTCCCACCACCAGAGGACAGTGATGCCTAAAAACAAAAACAAACAAAAAAAAAAGATTGTCCACAACTATTGGCAGAGCAGTTAAGTTTTGTTTGATAAGAAGGTTTTTAAGAAATCATAGATAAGTACTTATGGGTCCTGCTTCCTGCTTTCCTCTAGACATGTGGAGCCCCTTCAGTTACCTTTCCTCTGTGATTCACAGCTTCAAGTTTCTCTTCCACCTCCAGTTGTTGTCTCTGTGTTGTCACAAGTCCATCTCCATCTATCCCCTCCTTCTTGCGTGCTGGCAAAGGTTCCTTGGTTTTAAAAATGCATATGATTAGAATTAACCCACCCTGATAATTGAGAATAAGTTTTGCATCTCAAATTCAATTTCAGTAGTGACATCTTCAACATGGGATTTGCCACGTGAGGCAACATAGTCACAAATTCTGGGGCTTTAGATACTTGTACTTTCTGGAAATGGGGATAGGGTTTAGGTGGGCTTACTTTTTTATTAAGTGACCTGTGGGAAATGTAGATGTGTTTTGAAAATGGTTATTTATCCATTATTTTTGTTTTAATTATTTTGGGGAGCTCATACTGCTCATCACAATTCATACATCCATCCATTATTTATTTTAAGGGTATCTTCTCTGAATCTAATAACAGCTCGAGTTTCCCAATTTCTATCAATATAAATTTCAACTGCCATTTAAATTTGCTCTATCGTATTTTGATTCTATGTCTTCTCCAGAAAAGTCACAATCACTTCAAAATTGAAAAAAAATGTTACTCTGTCTTTAAGTTAGGCTTTAAGTTGCATTTTACTTTTTCTTCCAGATGTTTTATTCATTTTCATATTATTATTCTGAAAGTTTTTAAGTTGGGAGCTCTATTATTTCTCCTTCAGAATTACCTGGGTTATTCAAGCATTCTCAAGAATAATCTGTTTCTCGGGAAAGGCTGTTGTGCGACTTCTATGAGGGAAATGCTGAGCCTTTGGATCCTTCTATCTGCAAACAGTATTTTGAGCGTGACAATTATTCTTCCTGACAATGGGGCTCCTGCTGGGGACTAAAGGGCCAAGGTCAGTCAATCAGACATGCTGCACGCTTACATGCCCGACCTCCTAGCAAAAACCTTGAACAAAGAGGCTTGAGTTAAGTTCTCTGGTTGCAAATACTTTGCATATATTGTTGCCTTTGGCTGATGAATTATATGTTCACAATGCAACTTCACCTGGAAAAGGGACTACTAAAAGTTTGCAGCTCATTTCTCCATTATTTTGTCCCATATGCCCCTTTAGTTTGCTGTTTTTAATTCATATTTGTTACTGTGACAATGGATATAAAATTGTAGAGTGTGACAAGTCTATCAAGTGAGTCATCACGGAAGCCACAGCATGCAAATTAAAATCCCATTATTCCAACTCCTCTTCTTGAATAAATGAGTATATTGCTTAATAGATTAAAATGACAATAGACTTGCAATAGACTTGTATTTGTGCTTGGATCATTACTTGATTTACCTGTTCTTATCATATTATTTTCCTAATATCTTACTGTAAAAATCAGTCAATTCTATCAGATTTAATTTTATGCATTATTTAAGAAATTACCCATAGACAACCGATAGAGTGTTACATGTTATAGCCAATTTAGAATCTATAGAAAACTTCATATGATAAATTATCTTTGTCATGAAAACAGACTTCATTTTTTGACAAACTTAACCCTCACTATGTACATCGATTAATAATTCATTGATCTACATTAGTTTTCATTTTTCCTGTTTTCTAAAAGCTCAAATAGAATGATATCAACTGGCAGAACGTTGATTTCAGCTTTCCTTGTTCTAATTTTAATAGACTAATTTTTTCCTTAGATGAGTATTGAGCATTCATTTATAATCAATTGCCAGTAATATGACTTCAACTCATAGCATTCCAGTAGAGGAGAGGAGAGCGGTCCCATGGGGATTGCAAGCCTGAATCTGCCACGAAGCTGACTGCACCATCTCTGCCACTATAATGGCTGGTGTCTTTGAGCAACCAATCTTTTGGTTCACTACAAGCACTAAATAATTGTGCTACCATTGCTTTATTATCTAATATCCTGAGATGTAAAGAGTAAACCCCATAAAAGAGAGTCTAGCGGTTTAATCATTTTAATTTTGTAAACTGTAATCATCAACTGTGGGTCTACTCTTACACAGATTAGTCACAGAAAGTACTTTATTTGAGTGCAACTTACATTTTATGGTTTCTGAATATATATTGTTATATAAGATAAAAAATAGTTTAACAGCCACCACCACAATAATGGAAAGCCTTTGGTTTAGAAAAAAAGCTAAGCGAAGTTAAATGTTATGTTTCTCTAGTCACTTCCCTGTGGAGGGAGTCACTCCTCTGGCCATCTCTTTCAAATGAAATATATTCAGAGAAATGGTAGACAGGGCTGCTTTCACATTTTCTTTGTCTTGGTGAAATATGTCTTTTGCAGAAACTTCCCCCAGGAGAAAGCTTTAGGCCACAGAAGAGTGATTGTTGGTGATATTGCTGAGATATTTACAACTTCTAAGCGTAGATTTAGAGCAGATGGGGCATTGTCCCATTAGTAGGTATAGATTTTTTTGATGCTTATCTGGAAAGCTCAAGTATGTCTCTGTCTTCCTTTATGGGAAAATTAATGTGGAAAGGCCAATATATATCTTATAGAATATATTTTCAAGGAAGTCACAAAGTTTTTTCTGGACCCTAAAAGGGTAAATGAATGCAGTACCTATTATAAGCTTTAATCATGCTGTGTTATTGCTTCTTGTGGCAGATTATAGTAAATATTTGTCATTAACACACTATCTGGTAAATCAGAGGCATCCGCTCAATAGTTTGTAATTATAAAACACTTTTAATAAATGAAAAATTCAATACTCATAGCATCTACTTAAAATATCAGTTTGAGAGAGCAAAATATAGTTTTGTTGTAAGAATTGTGCTTATACTGACATCATATGCTATTGATGCCTTCACAGATATGCAACTTTCTATTTTAGAGTTTCAAGTACAGCAACATCTATTCCCTTACATGATTTCTTTTAAGAATTTTTAGTTACTCTTTAATTTATTTCAAAACTAATTTTAAGCACTTGCAAAAATATATATGGAATTTCTGCATGGAGTTCATCTAACTCCCTGAAAGTAAACATCTTCCACCACCATAGCAGCTGTCAGAGTTATCAAAAAAGAAAATTAATGTTGACACAATAATACTCACAATTGACAGATCTTATTGAAAATTTGCCAAATAGTCTACTAGTATAAGATCCAATCCATATTCCCAGATTACAGTTATTTGTTTTGCCATTTTATTAATCTCCAATATTGGACAATTTCTAAGTCAAAATTCCTGATCTTGACGTTTTTACATAAAATCTTCTTAGTTTTTACATGCAATTCTAATCAAAACACCCCAAGTAGGTGGCCTAAACAGAAATTAATTTTCTCAAATTAGAAGGGGACAAGTTTGAAATCAGAGAATGGGCTCTCCAGTGCGACTTTTGTCTCTGATTCGGGAAAAACTGTCCCCTTCTCTGGGCGCTCCTCTGGAGAATTCCCCATGGTGCCAACTTTCAACATAACCAAGAAAATCTTTTACCAAATGAAATGACATCCACAAGTATAAACTGATGGGCGGGGTAGAACTGCCCCTGGATCTCTGCGGCTGTGGCTATTTAAGGAGTGGAACACCTCATCTCTCTCTTGTAGAGTGACTGGTGCACTTGAACTGACCTTAAGGTTAGAGACCTAGCATGTACTCCACAGGATTCCTTACACAACTAAGGACTAGGATTTAAAATACACTGAGAGGCATCTTGTTAGAATAAAGTACTCACAGTAGATTTGGAGTAAATGTTTGCTGGGGTAGTTTTTTTTTTTTTTAATTGTTGATTGATGAAGGTCTACTTAGTTCAGCATAAATTTTGCATTCAACCATTCATATGCATTTTGCTTCATCTTACTTTATTCCACTGCCCTCAAGAAAGCACCCCCCCCCCACCTGTGTTTTCTATCTTCTCCACTCCGCCTTGTCTCCCAACTCTTTTGAACTTTGTCCTTGGGCAAATGCTGCTTCTTGATCTCAAATGATTGATTTTTACTGTGTCATTATTCTAAATGACACTATATAACTAAGGTAGCATATAACAGAGGCATGATTGTATGCTAGAGGAAATCATATCAGGTCAGAAGACTCCCTATGCTGCCCTTTCTTACTTTAACTCTGATCATTTTATCTTAACTTTGATTCTTTGGTTAAATTAGTGTCTGTCAAATTTTCCCACTGCAAAGTTGCACTTTCTTCAGTGCCATTAGCATGTATTTTGTGATAAGTTAATGAAGTTTGTGCAAATATGATGCTTCTTATCATACTTTTACCCCAGTAATATTAGCATCCACTAACAACTTGGTGTGTGCCAGAGTAAACTTTAAAAATGTATATTTTAGTTGATATTAATTAATTAAATTTGTTGTTATTGTTTATGGGTTTCATAAAAGAAATCATGGAGGAGCAGTGATTAAGCACTCCATCACTAACCCCAAAATGGTGATTGTAATTCACTAACCACTTTATGAAAGAAAAATAATGCTTTCAGTTGTGGTAAACATTTGGGATAAATCTACTCTGTCCTGTAGGGTGCGTAAGTGTTGGAATGAACTCCATATGAATATAAATGGACTATGGTCCATTACTGTAATTATTTGTTTTTAATATTCTCAAATACATTTCAATATATCCTTAAAAGAAGGAAGCAATGAAAAATATATAATTTAGCTCCAGAGTATATAGGCTTTCTCATTGAACCCAGTGAAAAGCAAATGAATGTACATACACAAATCTATGTCTAATTCTGTATTTTTATTTTTTAATGAATTCACATGGTGTATTTCAATCCATCAGACACTGCAGGATTCATTCTAAACTTCCTGTTTATCTTACTTATTTAGTTGACATAGAGATTATTAATTTCAGAATTGTTCAAACATGCTCCAATGTATCACATTTGTATTGTCATCATTCATCTTACTTGCTTGCTGTCCCAGCTCTGACTCTTAGAAAGTCTATGCATAGCACCATTAAATACAGACTCTCCTGTCCATCTCAATTGTTATATTTGAGCCCATGTTTGCAGTCACCATGTCACTCAGGAGACTGTGTTATCCTGTTAATGATTACAATAGGAATGAAAGGAAGTTGCCTTATCCTGGCTTTTAAAGGACATTTAGGAGAATTCCTCTGACACCCCAAGGTATTTGCAATACTCTTTGCCAACCCCCAAATACAAAACTTCAATTCTTTCGTGTCTTTCTTATTCATTAACCAACTTTCACATCCACATGCACGGATTAAACATACCATGACTTGGGTCATGTTCACCTTAGTCTTCAAAGTAATATATATACTCTAACATTTTAAAGACAACACAAGTTTGAATTTCTTTGTGCGATGCCATCAATTCTTGATAATATGCCCCTGAAATGGTTGAATGGCAAGCAATTCTTTTGGAACTGTGATTATTCACTCATTTCATCATCTTTTCATGCATTGTTTTCTTGCATCGTTCAATGTATCTCACATAAGATTCATTAATATTACAATTTGAGGCTTTGCATTTTCTTCGGTTCCTTCAGCTTGGGAAATACCAGGTATGTTCCTCACTTTGAACTTCCCGGCTCATTCTTGCTTATTTTATTACGATGCTACACTTTGTTTTCTTAAACTATCTCTTGAAAGCTTTTGTTCAGCCAGCTCTTTTATGTCATCAGTCTCTCCATTTGCTTTAGCTATTGTCTCTATGTTCAGGACCAAGTTTCAGAGGCTCTTCTGTCGTCCACTTTGGTCTTTCTATCAGCGTTTCATGTAAGATATCCTTTTGCTTCCTTCATGTAAGATATTCTTGATGGCATCCAACAACTAGTGGTCTTCATCAGGACTCTGTCCATGAACTTCCTTCTTGAAAAAGTCTCTAAATTCAGATTGAATTTACTGAGGATCACATTTTGATGCTAATTGATCTGGTTTTAATTTTCCCTAGCTTCAACATAAGTTTGTATTTGAGCAATTGACTTATTTTGTATTGCCTTTTTAGTTTCAAAAATTGCCTTATATTTTTGAACATCTTTCCTTTTTTCAGTTTCCTCCACCCTGTTCTCTAGATAGTTATGATGTAAAATTGTTATATTTGTACGATTTTTCAGAAAGTCAGAACTATCCAAGTGAACAACCCAAGACGTGTCACCTCCTCTGCATCCTCTCAATCCTGATTCATTTCTTCCTTTTTGTTATATATAGTTTCTCCCATTTCTAAATGCAATCATGCAACACTAACTTATTTTATATTTTATATTAATGAACGAGTATCCTTAGACCCTTTTTTTGTCATTTATCATTTTTTTCTTACACTATGTATGCTCTTTTGGAGTAGAGAGACTTGACTTCAGTCTTGGAAATCCATCCATATCAGTTACAGAGACCATCATCACTCTTTGAACAATGTTTCATTGTGTGGATTTTAACATAACATATCCAGGAAGTCTTTTGGGTATGGATATGTAGGTTATTCACAATAGTTTGTACTAACAATGTTTCAATGCAAAAAGTAGAGTGAATACACTATTTTGTTGTAGGTGTAATATCAGGGCAAATTAAAAGTAAGACAGCTATGTAGACAAAACTATATTAATGTCATTTGCTTTAATAGATCCTAATTTCCATCAAAAGTGATTTAGAAATTAGCATCTATATTAGAAAATACATAGCTAATATGTATGTATACATGATTGTGTATTCCCTCTGAGCATTGTCAGTAGACTGCCATATTTCTAATTTTTAAAACCTCATTCCATAAAAATATGATGTGTTTCAATGAATGTATGTGTGGATTGCGATAATAGTTGTATGAGCTCCCAATAAAATGATTTTTAAAAGGCGATGTGTTCTTTTTAATTATTACTACCTAATCATGCATACATTTGAACAGATTTAATATGCTTAAAGGCAAATTTGTATTTTTAAACTCTTTGTGTGTTTTATCATACATGTTTATTAGTTTCTAGTCTTTTCTTTCTCACTTTTGAGAGTTTGTTACATATTAATCAGTAATTTTCCCAGAATAAAAGTTGTACATTTTTTTCTTATATGTTGATTTAGCAATTTTTATTGATAATCCTTATAATTTCTTCAGTATAGCTCTGGAAATATGACAAATTGAATGAATGCTGATTATGGATGACTACAAATTTTTTATTTGAAGTGAAGAATTTATATATTTTTAAATAAAAATAAAATAGAAGGGTTATTAATCTTTCTAGACATCTTTATCAGCAATGTTTATCATTATATTGTATCAAGGACAATTACCTCTCTAGTTACCTATTGAACAAACTCTTTACTTGGCAATCATTATAGAGCAAAAACCACTATCTGTATTAATAAACTAGTTATTTTCTTGTACCTAAAGGGAACTTTGTGTTTACTTACATAATAGTTAAGATCCCAAAGTTTAGTCTGATAATAAACAATCCAATATCTCTTGGAGTTATTCCTTAAGCTCTTCGGTTACTTGTCATTTCAAACTGTTTGGGCACACTCAGGTCCCCAGGCTGATCGGAGGACTGTGATCTAAGTGTGCCACCTCTGATGGATGGGAGAGGGTTCTGAGCGGCTTTCTTCAATCCCCAAATACGAAGTTCTCACTTAGCAAAGACTGGCAGACCTCCAGATTGTGGCTGAACTATCAGATAGCATAAACATACATTTAAAAATTGAAGGTAAATTAGCATCATATGCAAAATTAATGGCTGTGATTAAGATAAATTGTAAAGAAAAATTAAAATGATGCATCTTTACATATAAATTTCTGAACAGTTACTAATGGCTTGACTCTATGGTTCAAAATGGGACATACACAGTGTGAGGAGGCAAGAGAGAGAGAGACAGAGAGTTTAAAAATTGGTGTAATGCAATGTATTATTTAAAATGGCTCTTTTAGGTATAGCCTTTGTCACTCCCACCAAGTAACCTTTATTTTCCTTATGGGTTTGAGTAAGAAGGTGAGAATCATGGTTTACGTGATTCTACAGTGAGTGTTGACAGGTTAATTGTCATTGCCATCCCGCAGGAACAAAATCAGCCATCCTTGAGTGGCAGGGTGGCAGGGATGGGGTGCGGGGAGGGAAGACGGGAAGGGTGTCCTATCAACAAGACAAGCACCAAGAGTCAGTGACTCATTTGGGGCCTGAAATCCTGTTATTAAATCTCCTTGCACACAACTTTGACACCAGCGGAGTAGAAATAGTCGAGGCAAGAGCCGGATCAAGGACCATAACAGTGGCTGTTTCAGGTCAGAGAGGAAGTAAAGCTGCTTGATGTGGGACAGGAGGCTGGCTTGTGCAGCCAGGGTTTGCTGACTCATGGGACAGGAGTTAAGTTCCTTTGGGCTGAGGCTTATAGTCGAGGGGCCTGTGCTTTGAATATCTATTTCCAGCCCTGCAATTGCTTTGCAACATTTCCAGAACAGAAAAGAGGCCAGGAAAAGAGTGAGAGTCAGGGAGAGGTGTGTGCCATGACAGAGAAGAGACTGTCCTGAGAAACGACTGTATTCTGAGCATTTCTTAGCTGGATTGTAACCTGCTAATTTCCTTAATAAATATCTCAGTCGTGAATACTCTCTGTGAACTTTGTATGAAGTAAAATGAATCTCGGAACCCAGCCGTAGAAATAGGAGGGACTATTGGTGTCAGTGTTGAGTAAAAAGCGGTGGGTGGTGGAGGTCTGTCTGTCCTCCACTTTGACCTTCTCTGGCTCTCAAGCTTATTGCCACAAAGTAGAGGCCAAACACAGCAACCAAATTATTGGGAGGAAACATATTTTGGAATACATTATAAAACACTAACATTAAAATTTGTTATATTGTGCACAATAATAAAGATTCAAGATACACTAATACAGAAAATTAATAATATTCATTCAATAACCAACTTGAAAAAAATTTAATTAAAAAAACATAACCAAATTTACAATCAATAAAAGCCAAGGCTCAGAGCCATTTCTTTTTTAAAAAACAAACAAACAGAAAACACTAAAAACTGTGTTGCAAAAACACCCTAAAAAAAAACTAGCAAATAGAGCTTCACCACTAGCTTAGGAAAGAATATACACATAAACAAAATGGACATATATGAATTCATACTGCCCCAATCTTGCCATATCCTAAATTTTTCAATTTATTAAAAATTTGGTTTAAATGTAAATTAGGGAGACAAAAGTAAATTCGATACCAAGAAGATAAACTTTTGTGGATTTTTTCAAATAGACCCCAATTGGCTTTTGCTTACCCTCTCTCTTTCCATACACATACACATATATCATCTAATAGCATATTATATACAACACATATATTACCCATACATATTCACACGCATATGTATATAATGATATTAACTCACTATAGCATTAATGCTCCCAATGTTCACATTCTTTTGACAATTGCATCAATTTCTCAACAACTAATGGTATAGTTCAGGGAATTATGTTTACCTCCTGCACCAAGTACTCATCAAATCTGATTTTTTAGGCAAATAGCAATAATACAGAATTGTTTCTTTAAGGATACGAATTAATATTCTATTACTATTTGACACAAAATATACTGTTCTTACAGAAGAAAATTAAAAATGTACTCATAAAAACTAAGTATCTCTCTAACTGATTTAAATTTATTCTAGATAAATTAGACCAAGTGAACAACCATTTGAAGCAGCAAATGAAGGCTGCACATCAACGGGCTAAGAGCTCAATAAAAACAAAGGCACATTTCATCAATACTTACCGCTTGACATGAAATTTATGCTATCTGCACATAACTTCCAACAGGCTACCAATGCCTTTATCCTCAGAAGTATGATAAAATTTTGATTATATGGAAAAGAGTTGTCAAAGCACATTATTAGGTTGCATAGATTGCAGTCTTATAAGTTTTAGAAAGAGATGTTCAATCATATCGAGGCATTGGTTTTCATCATATTAGTTGTACTTGGAAGAGTTTTTTGAATAAAATGCCTAAAAGATTGTGCATTCAGTTTGGAATATGAAACATGATCTAAGATTAAGAGTTGGATTCTTACTTGATCATTCTTTGGACTCCCAAGTTACATCTGATTCTGTAATGTTAAAACACATATGGGCCTCTGACATACATGTAAATATTTCATTTTCTAACATCTATGAATAAGTCCATCTAAATGTGAAGCTATAAATGGAGAACATCTAGAAATTTTAAAATTTGATACTGTACAAATATACATTTAATGCTCTTTAGTCATTAACTATAAGTAATTAAAGTAATATGATAACAGGAACACCTGAAGTAGGCCAAAGACAATGCTCCAAAACTGGGCTGGACACTTCACTCCTATGACAAAATGGCGTTTAGCTGTCTTGCAATGCATCAAATTGCTTTGGACTCAAAGCACCTTAGGTGCAACAAAACAAAATACTTCCTGTGCCATCCTGACGATTGTCCCTGTGCTTGATGCCATTGCTGAACCCCCTGAGTCAGACCATCGATTTCATGGCCTTCCTCTCCTTCACTGTCCCTCTATCAAATGTGATACACTACTCCACGGCCTGGTCTCTCCTGGTAGTATATGCAAAATACATAAAAAATAAATCTTCTCATTCTTGTCTCTCGGGAACTCTCTGGTCGCACTTCTTCCAAGACAGATTTATTTGTCATTTGAGGAGTCCAGAGTATTTCCTTTATTCTTCTCCAGCACCACAAAATCAATGCATCATTTCTTCTTTGGATTTTTTTCAGGAAGCCAGGCTGAGTCGTCTGTATTTTATCGGTTGTCAATAAACTTTCCTTTAACCCTCATGCCACATTTCTCTTCATATAAACCAGCTTCTAGTTCATATACCAACTCCTGAAAAGGAGGAACATTGACTAGTTCTTTTTTGTACAGTGACTCTTAGGTATTTTTTCTATCTTCTTTTGATGCCTCCTGCATCAGTCAATATTTTGCACGTAGAATCTTTCAATAAGGCAACTGGAGGCCTGAATTTTTTCTTGAGTGTTTTCAGTTTAAAATATCCTGAGCATCTTCTTCCTCTGTGATTTCTTAACTCTAAGTATTTTCACATTTCATTATAGTATTTTACTTGGTCTTCTTGAACTGCCCTTTATAATTTTCTGTTCACCTCTTATCCTTCATTTCTTCCATTTCAATTAAGTTAGTCTACAATTAAAAGCAAGTTTCTGAGTCTCTTCTGACATCCACTAGGATCTTTTCTTTCTTTCCTGTCTTTTTAATGACCTTTGGCTTCCTTCATGAATGACGTTCTTGATGTCTTCCCATCAGTTCTGATATTAGTGCTCAATGCAGCAAATCCATCCTTCTGATGCTTCCAAAATTCATATGGGATAGACTCTAGGTATTTTTTTTTAGTTCTTATAGATTTGTTTTTCTTTTCCTTCAGCATTATTTAAATTTACATATGACCATGTGATGATCTATTCCAAAGTCAGTCATTGGCCTGGTTTTACCTTCTGATACCAAGTTTCTGCATCATCTCTTTTCACAGATGTAGTCAATTTGCTTTCTGTTTACTCTAGCTGGCAAAGTCCATATGTATAGTTTTCTTTTGTGTCACTGAAAAAAGATATTGCTATGAAAAAGTCCTTGGTCTTGCAAATTATTATTTTAGGCATCACTGCCCTCTGGTGGTGGGAGTAGGATGCGCAGCCTTTGTTCCTGTGAGCTGGAATTGAACCTCCATCCCAGTGGGCAGCAGTCCCGTGCACAACCACTACGCCACCGAGGCTCAGCCGGTCTTGCAAAATTTTATCTTGCAATATGCAACCTCATGTCTATCACCAAGTCCGTAATTTCAAAATACTCTTCCTTCCTCATTGTTTCCATTTTTTACATTAAATTGCCAATATTATCAATGCATCTTGATTGCATGTTTGATAAATTTCAGACAATTCCTTGGTAAAATTCTTCAATTTCTTAATCTCAAGCCTTTGAGATTTTTGCATAAATTTGTTTGGTAGTTGTACTGATTGGATTTCCTTGAAAACTGGTAGATATAATCCTATAATAGACAGTTTTTACTTCATTCGTGGTATAGTAATGTCCAATGAATGCCAAGTCTTTCCTCCAGCATCACATGATTTTCTGACTCAAAATTGCCAATGCCGTTCCATTTCAGTTCACTAACACTTAGAATATTGACCTTTACACATTCCATTTCATTTTTTGACCATTCTCAATTTTCCTAGTTCATATATAGTCAGTTCCAGCTTCTGATTATTAGCAGATTTTTGTAATCACTTCACTTTACTTTGGGTCCTGTCCCATCAGTAAGTGAATATCTTGAAAGCTCTACCCTCACTGGCTTGTCCTGACCCATGTCACCATTTTCAGCTCCATCCTTAGCAAGCAGCTGATCCTCACTCATGTCTCCCGTGCCCAAAGACCCAAAGGGCATAACTTCCAGAACCATCTCTCACAATAGTATGCCTTCAGTCTCTGACAAGGCTTGAAGCTAGGTTTTCAGTGGCTTTTTCCTAGGAAGTTGAAAGTCAAGTCCTTCATAATGCCATTCTATTTATTTTTTAAAGTCATTTTATTGGGGGCTCTTACAACGCTTATCACAATCCATACATATATACCTTGTGTTAAGCAAATTTGTACATATATTTCCATCATTATTTTCAAAACATTTCCTTTCTACTTGAGCATTTGGTATCAACTCACACCACCACCCCTTTATGGTCATTTGATAATTTATAGATTATTATTTTTTTTCATGTCTTACACTGACCACTGTCTCCCTTCACCCACTTTTCTGTTGTCCGTCCCCCTCAGGGGTGGGAGTTTTATGTCGATCATTGTAATCGGATGCCTCTTTCTCCCCCCAACCTTCCCTTTCTACTCCTGGTCTGGCTACTCTCATTATTAGTCCTGAGGGGGTTATCTGTCCTGGATTCCCTGTGTGGCAAGCAATTGTCTGTACCAGTGTACATGCTCTGATCGAACCAGATTTGTAAGATAGAATTCAGGTCATGACAGTTTGGGAGACAGGCATGGTGGTGGAGGAAGTATGAAAGAATTGAAGGAAAGTTGGGTGTTTCATCAGTGCTATGCTCCTCTTTGACTGGCTTGTCTCTTCCATGTGACCTTTCTGTAAAGGAATGCCCAATTGTTTACAGATGGTCTTTAGCTCTCCATTCTGTGCTCCCCTTCATTCACATTGATAGGATTTTTTGTTTTGGGTCTTTGCCTAAAACTGATACCTTCCATACTTCATGATCATGCAGGCTGCTGTGCTGCTTCCATGTGGGCTTTGGTACTTCTCGGCTAGATGGCCGCTTGCAAAGTGTTCTTGTGATGAGGGATGCCTGGAGAGGAGGCCCCATGTCTGCCTGCTGCCTCACTACTTAACAGAAAACTCCAAGTACATAGGTCTATTTACCTCTCATTATATATAAATGTATTTACATATGTACATACCTACTTTTAGACCTCCATAAATGTGCTTTGCGTCTTACTTCTTTCCTCTATTTCCTTTTGCTTTCTTCTTTTCCCACTATCAGTTTCAGCCTCCATTTGGGTTTAGGTAATTCCTCTTGGCTACATTACCATGGATCAGACCCCACCAAGCAATGCCCTCCAAGTTGCCATTTCTTAGTCTGAATTCCACTCATTCCGGGTGCCCCTGCAGCCAATTGAAATACTACAGCAACACACAAGTCACCACAGTATAACAAAATGGCAAACAAGTGGCAGGGATAATGTAGCATTAATCAAATCTCTATAAATTAATAAAATATAAACATGTCTTATATTAACTAAATGAGACCCATAATTTAATTAATCAATTTGGTCTTGAAACATGTGCTAAGAATGTAAATAATTGTTTCCAAATTGTAGTGAAACATAATATATATATTTTCAAATATAAATATGAGGATAAGTCAGTATATTGTCACACCACTACAGATTACATGAAACAAAAAATTGTGCATATATATATATATATATATATATATATAGCTATTCTGGGTGATATCCACTATCTAGGCTGTATATCTGAATGATGATGGCATTTTAATCTCTCTAATGCTTTCCAGTTTCTGCTTTTTTAAATTTATACAAAGTCAAAATGGCAATGGGGGCACTTTTGAGTATGAAGTCGTGTTTCTTTTAAATTTCTCTTGAGATTCAAAAACAAAAACTGGTTTGAAGTGACACCATCCAAGTTATAGGATCAATGAGGTAATGTTTATTAAATAAATTCCCATGGGATAATAATTCCTTTAAGAAAATATTTATCTCATGATGTTCCCGGAAGTGGCTTCTTCCTCACCAGTCTTTTGCAATATACAATGCAATAGATGTTAATGAACAAAGCAGGCCGAAGAAAATATTCCAAAGTCTAACAAATAAAAATAGCTTCAGAAGAGAAAGTCAGAATCTATACTTATTTCTGTGGTTTTTCTTTGCTGTGTTCACACATGCTGCTCACATACCTCCATATATTGAAGCTTAGGAAAGCAGATAGACCCAAATGTCTTTGGAATTCCCTAATAGATATGCTTCATAATTGGAAAATGTTTCCATTTTTTTAAAAGAGCTTACAGATTAGGAAATTTAAAAATTCATTTTAAACTTGTTTATCATATATCAGTGACCCACTGTAACAATTTGTCAAATATTGGAATTTAAGGATATATTAATTTTGAAAAGATCACAGACCAAAATGTTGAGTGCATATAAACCTAGCATCAACAGAGAAAGGAAAGTAATAGTAAAGCAATAGCAGGGTACAGTTTTCTGTAATTAATTTCCCCTGGCCATTGTTTTCCATAAAATTATAATAGTCACCCATTCTTGAATCTGTCCACCTTCTTATGCATTATTTGCTATTATTTTGAGAAAGTAAGAGACTCACTACAAAATATATCTTCTTTGCAGACCATCAAAAATGTAGATGTTCACCAAAAAGAAACAAAGTGAACCTATATTTTCATCAAGATCAACTCTCTACTACAGAACTATCTCCTGTCAGGGAAGTATGTATTACATTAAGTCCTTTCTTTTATGTACAAATGAGTTCATAAATCAGTGGTGGAATTAAAATGATTTTGCCACCAGTTCTCTGCCCTAATGAACACTTTCAGTATAAAGCAATATAATCTAAAAGGTAGTTTATTTCCTAGGGTAATACTTAATTCTGAACAAAAACGTTTGCACAAAATTAGATTATGTTTTAAAGAGTTTTAATATATTAATGAAAATATTGAATGGTGTCTGGCAAAAATTATTATTAAATTTCCTATTGTTTATTTTTTCATAATTTCAAGGGAAAAGCTTTATTTTTATTCAGTTTATTAAAAAGAAACACAATCATCCTTTCCTATTAATAAATATAACAAATGGCAAACCCTTTCTGAGGGTTTTATTGTTTTATTGTTACAACGAGTGTAGTTTACTCTCATTAATGACTAACAAGTAAACTTATTCTTGCAAATGTAAAACCATCTTTTATTCCAGAAGGAAAGGCAATGAAGGAACCATGGAAATGAGGCACAAGACAGTGGACAGAATACATAAAGAGCTTCCATGTAGCTTCTTGATTGGTGTCTTTACTTGCAATATTCTTCACATCACCAGCTGCGTGATTTACCTCTAACCATCTTTTCATTGTAAGTATAGGGTCCCATTCCTTTGGAAGGAGGTACATTAGATAATAGCCATTGTACTTGACAGATTAGATGCAGTTAGGTGACCTCTTCTCTGAACTCATTATATTCATCTTTGAAAAACCCCTTTCTGTTTCTGCTAAACATGCAACAATTGTTCTGAAAATACTTTCAGCTCTTTGAATACTTTCAGAAATTGCCTGATTCACTCATAAGACCTTGTGGGAATTTAGAGCACAACACAAAACTGAAATGAATGACAATGTGTCACCATCTGCTGATTTGACACTGTCTCTTTTACATTGTGTTTGTTTACTGAATTAACAATTGCAAGGGCATGAAAATATGGTTTTCATCAAGAGTATAAAAAATGTTATGAATTGAAGAAATACTATAAGCATAGTCTGTAATTTTTATAGTTATGGATAACATTACTATAGCCACTTAGAACACACTGTTGAACAGATGAATGATTTTAAAGCAGTGTAAGTAATGTAAACTAGTAAGTTCCAGATTGGGCAGCTGCCCTGCTGATTATAAGTGCTGTTTTAACCACGGCTCTCCAAACTCACCACAAACGAGGTAACTGAGCTGCCAGACATGTGTGAACTGGCTCATTCCCACCAATGCTGATAAGCCTTCTTCTAAAGCAAGATTTCTGCCTTCTCTCATTTCTCTGATCCTCTCCATTCCCTTGGCCCCTTGCTGAGTCACAGCGAAGCCATGTGGGTTTCCAAGACTGTAACCGTTTACCAGCATCAAAAGTCCATTTTTCTCCCTCAGTACTGCTGGTGGTTTCAAACCACTGACCACGCAGGTCGCAGCCCAATGCAGAACCACTCTATCACCAGGGCTCCTATCCTCTGACACATTGGATCACATTTGATTGCTTTCATCATTACCATTGTCACCTGAGCCACTCTTCCTATCATAGAGTCTTTACTTTGTCAAGTGTGTATGTCTTAGTACTATTCTTATTTGTTTGTTTTTTCAGTTTAAGTCAGATTATATATCTGACTGCTCAAAGCACTCAAGGGCCCCCTTTTACATGTAAAATAAAATTCAACCCCAGTACCATCATCTTAGTCTGACCTTTATGGTATCCTGTAGGGGTTGTCCTATTAGTTCCCATATTTGTTTATTTGTTAAATAACAGAAAAAATATACTCTCAAAATTTCTATTTGTTCCCCTCACCTTTTCATTTAACTGTTTCAGTGATTTCTCTAGCACCTAGCATAAGGTTTAGTATATTCGTCCTGGCTTACATAACATTACAGTGTCTTTCAACCCTACAGGGCCTGTCTTCTTGAAAACTACTTCGAAATTGTGCTGCCTCTTAAAGCATAGGAGGTAGGCACAATGGCATTTTGGGCTCTGTATAAGGATACAAGCTCACACTCCTATCAGAGACACTGAAGATACCTTGTTCTCTCTTATACAAGGCTGTTACTCTCTTTTCATGAACATACTATTCTTCTTCTTTTATCTTCACTTCTCATGACTCCCAAGTAGTCTTCTGACCACCTGGAATAAAATGTCCTGTACATTGTCATTTATATAAAAAATGAAATCAATCAATCAACTAATCTATCTTCTTCCTTAGAATGTATCTCCAGTGAGTCAGACTGGAATGAGTTAGGCGGTAGAAAGGACCATTCCTTTTATTAAAAACAAAACAAATGAACAAAAAACATTGATGTAACAATCAGAGCACAGAACAGCAAAGTTTTCCTGTAAATATTTTATAGAGAGTAAATATTTAAGGGTTTGAAATACCATATACTCCATATTGCAATTAATTGATTCTGCTCTGGCAGCAGAAATGTGCAAAGCAATGTTCTAATTAAGCTTTATTTACAAATTCAGTTCATATTCTTAGTTTGGTCTGACTCTGCAAACTTCTGACTTAGAGCAAAGCTAGGCACAAGAAAATCTCATGCCAAACAACTGTTTATTGTACTAAGAAAAGAATTATTTTTGTTTATTTGTATTTCCTGTGGCCAGAAATGAGCCTGGCAATTTTAGGTTTTTAATTAAGAATAGTGAGTAAATGAGGGGTATACAGTTAATTTTTCTGAGGCTAAATCTTCCTTCACCACCATCTAATAAGGAGAAAGCTATTTACAAAACATAAATATTAAATGCGCTGTGTAGATTAAGTTGTAGGTTCTTTCAATTTATTACTGCCAGTCTTCAATAATAGTTGTGTACATGCCAAATGCAATAGGGACAATTCATGTCTATCCAGTGGTTCACTGTGAGTGTCAGAATAGACATACTGGTAGTGGATTTGATTTTGCAATATATCTGTGTTCCTGTTGGTGGTACTAGGGATAAACATTGAAGAGGCTAACCCTTGATAGGGGTCTCAGAGAGGCAAGACACAAGCATAACAGCACACAGTGATATTATATTTTCAGACAGTGTGCTGTACTACAAAAGGTACAGTGGGGGAGGGGAAGGTAAAGTTGAACTGATGTCAAGGAATTCAAGAAGAAAGAGCATAGTTGGAAACTGTGGTAGCAAATGTACAATATCATTTGATGTGATTGAACTTTAAATGAATATAATATCCATATCAGCTCCCAATAAAATGATTTTGCATATATACATACATATATTTTTACACACAAATGCTGAACATCACTAAAATCATCAAGAAGCTACCATTTTCCGCTTTGGAATCACAAAAACTAAAGTCTGACAAAACCAAGCACCACTTGGAGAGAGGACAAACAACTATAGCAAACTAGAAGAGACTGCTGATATCAAGTAAAAATGGAAAATTATTCATCTTGAGAACTAGAGCTATGAAAGATCAAGTGGTGAAAATTGAGGGCCTAGACCCTTCCAGAAGCAGCTCAGAAAAGAAACCTAGTGATCAGTTTCTGAAACCTCTCTTCAGCAGCTCTCCTCTGCACACATGTGGTTACCATGGTCACAGTCAATTCAAGGGCAACGTGTAGCCATGATATGTCTATGTTCATAACTACAGCCTATAATTTTTACCTTGTGGTAAATACACAACTAACATCACTGCATGTACCCTTTGTTTTATACATAAGGGCAATCTCTGACTTATGAGGATGCACACCCTCATAATACTCAGAAGAACGAGGGTGCTCTTATCTCAGGTCCACTAGGGACTCATCCTTGGCAGACTCCTGGACAAGTAGTTGTTCCTCGGAAACTCGCAAAGACAAACTCCAGGAATTAGGGAGTACAAGAGGTCCACAATAATTATTTGTAATGGTGAAAAAATGATGCACCCCAGATCACACAGAGATGGGTGGATCAATTTCACAACATATGCATACTGGGGAATATTGTGACGGAGAAGGATATAAACTACCAGATTTCTGGTTTTGGAGAACTGTTACTTTAGGGAGACGGAATCATGTATAGCACCAGACAGCTTAGTTTCAGAACAGTTTATAAAATTAAGGGGAAAATCGACAAAGAGAAAGTTTCATCTGTATGAGCTCTTTTTGCTTACTAGTTGTCTTTTAGGCATAAACATATATCTGATTGAATGATAAGATTTGTTTAAGCTTCACAGTAGGTAAACTCTATATTTTTTTGGTTTTTAACAAACAACACCCAAATAAAGAGAAATTGGTGAAAAATAAGAATGTTGAAAAGATAAGAAAGCCAGCGGGTTTCTTACTTTTTTTTCTTAGCTCTATTCCACCATGAGTTTGAGTGGGTGAGCCCATATGAATCCAAATGGGCATATGCACAGACATAAATCTATTTTGTCCCAGGTTTACGCCTACTCATTGCAACTATATAGGACAGAGTAGGACTTTCCTGGTGAATTCCTAACATTGTAAATCTTTGTAGGAGTAAGGTGATTTTGAACCATTGACGATACAATTAGCTTTCCAATTCAAAGCCACAGGCTCCTAGAAATTTGCCTAGATATATTTAAAGCCTTGACAAAAGCATAAAAGCCAGATTAAAAGCCATAAAATGAAGTATTGTGCTTATAGAAATAAATGATCACAGAATAGGTTCATGAGTTGGACTCACAAAATATGTAAGCACTCTGGCTCTAGAGAGAGTATTCATTATTCACCCCAAGATTGTTATAGGCATATTGCTGCAAAGAAGTCTAGCAGCTTATAAAAGAAATGATCACTTCCTTTGGTTATTCTGATGCTTTCAGATGATCTGCAAGATCTTATTAAATTTCTCATTGCTCTGACTGTGAGCTTTATGAAAATATTAACACATATTTTCAGCAGCCAGCTGCCATTCCACACCAATCCTTAACAAATGACCTTTCCCTTTTTAGAGTAAATGAAAAGACTGTTTTCCCAAAGGAGTTGAAGGAGGATAATTAACTTCTGTGCTACAATTACCTGACATCAATAAGACGAGCAAGTTGGATGAAGTTGCCACAGGCAATGCACACATTCTCTGTGCTGTGAATTGTTCCCTAGAATAGTTACCAAGACATTTTCTTCACCTTTTTTTAATTTGTAACTGTTGACTTTGAAAGTTTGCTTAGGTAGTGAGAGGTTCACTCTTTTAAACTACCGAATGTATTCCTTGACTTGAAGACATGAAAAAAAAAATAGTAAAACAGTCCACTGAGAGGATAAAAGGATCATTATCGCTTTGTCACATATGGCAAATAGCAAGCTTGGCCCTTTCCTGTCTAATTGTGCACCGACCTCTTCCTTCCTCAGTATCCAGTATACTTTGATCCCCACTCAGGAAATCTTAATGGATTTCACACTCCCAAAAATAAACCCACCATCATCAAATCAATTTTCACTCTTAATGACCCTGTAGGATAGAGCAGAACTTCCCACAGGGTTTGGAAAGCTGTAAATCTTTGATCCCCATATGTGTCTCCTGAAAAGAGACAGCTGCATTCAAACTACCAATCTGTTGACAGCAGCCGAGCGCTTTGACAACCCCTCTACCCAGGCTCACAGATGGTCCTTGTTTGCTAGTAGAACATTAGCAGTGTGTGGTGATAACGTGGAGTCTCGGAGTAGTACAGATGACTGAGTGCCCCACAACTAACTGAAAAGTTGGAGGTTCCATCTCACCTAGAGATGGCTCAGAATAAGACCTGGGCATCTGCAAGGCCACACTCACAAAAACCCAACAGAAAGCAGTTCTCTGAATCACAGGAGATTAGCACGAGTCAGACTGGACTCTACAACAACTGGTTTGGTATTCTGGTAATAATTGACAGAGCATTAAGAGTAAGCCTCTGGTGTATGTTGCCTTGTTGCATAACACGTATCCCTAAAGGTATCTGATTGCTAAAAGAGTGTCTATGGCCCAAACATGCATTATGAATCTCTCCCAGAAGGTGGCTGGTGGCACGGTTCCCTAGATATTTGAAGGGTTGTAGCTAAAAGCCACTCCATCTATAAAGTGAGATTATTGTTGTTGCTCTTCGGCAACCTTGTGGACAGCCTTGTGGACAGCTGAACAGAATGCTACACAATCTTCACC
>PVJH01026146.1:0-30498 GCA_004026705.1 Nesogale talazaci | reverse complement strand
TTATAGATGGCTACTTGCATACTTTTAAGACTTCAGTAAATGGGAGTTGGAACCCTAGCACTACTAGAACAATTAGCTGGTATGTGCTATACAATCACAAACCCACATTTCCAAGCACCATGAGGTTTTGGGTTATCTATAAATAGACACAAGGCACTTTAGAGAAGTAATGCAAAAATGACTAACTTTCACAGCACACTCGGCAAAGGGTTAGCATATCTGGATTCTCGTTCTGACTAAGGAATAGAGGCAGAGAAAGTGGACCTTACCCAGGATGTGCAGTCATTTTTTTCATGGACAGAAAGCTTTCCTCCACCACTGGCAAATGCCTATGAATCATATCTGACCCACTGTGGGCTTCACGATAGTTTTTATACTTTTCATGGGTTTTTCAAAAGTCCAAATAATAGTAGTAATTTGTGACATGTAAAAATTATAGGGGATTCAAATTTCACTGCTCAGGGTTCTTGCGTCAGTTCTTTGTACAGCAGAAGGAAAAGCACGGTTGTGCCATGCACCATTC
Source organism: Nesogale talazaci (assembly GCA_004026705.1). Taxonomy (NCBI): domain Eukaryota; kingdom Metazoa; phylum Chordata; class Mammalia; order Afrosoricida; family Tenrecidae; genus Nesogale; species Nesogale talazaci. The sequence continues at coordinate 29,975 of PVJH01026146.1, read as the reverse complement.
TCAAAACTTACTAAAGGCTACAATCCTGGATCTTCATCAGAAAATGTTTCCAGTCTTCCTCACTTTCAGCAAGCAAGGTTGTGTCATCTGCATTTTACAGTTTGCTAATGAACTTCCTCCAATCTTAATGCCGTATTCTTCTTCATGTAATCCAGCTTCTCTGATTTTTTTTTTTGCTATGAATACAGGTTGAATATGTCCCTAGGTAATTGTTAATCCTGTTACTGCCTCTATATAATTACTTATCCTGGATTTCCTATAGACAAAATCATACCAAACACCAATAGGAAGCAAGCAAACAGACAAGCAGAAAACCCCAACAACAATGACTAGACAAAACATCGAAAGCCTTCAATCAAAAAGAAAGAAGAGAGTATTAAAAATGGAAACAATTTTGTTATTTAAGTCCAAGGGGAGATCCAATGATATGATATTACATTTTGACCTAAGTACATCTTCCATGATCAACTTTACAATGTTCTCTGTATTATATCAAAGCTATTCATATCCCTTATCTGTGGTCAGAGGGGATTCATCAGCAACTTAGTCCATGTGTGGACCTTACAAATGGATTTTGGCGACACTGCCCTTCAGATCCCACTGTAGCCATTGCGGCCACCACGATGCAGAAGCTAAAGAAGCAGAGTCTGCAGCCCACAGCCGCCGCGGCCGCAGGCCCCGCTGCCAGATCGAGAGGAGATGGGAGACGAGGACGGGAGTCCCCTCGGACCGCCCAGCCTTCTGGGCCCTCCTCCAGTGGCCAATGGGAAGCCCGGTGATCCCAAGTCAGCTCTTCACAGAGGCCCTCCAGGCTCTCGAGGACCATTGATACCACCTTTGCTGAGTCTCCCGCCTCCTCCCCGGGGTAGAGGCCCGATGCGGGGAGGCCTTGGTCCCAGGTTTGGCCCAAACGGCCGTGGTTGGTGGGGAGTCAATGCTGAACCTCCTTTTCCGGGGCCAGGCTACGGGGGTCCCCCCAGGGGAGGCTATCACAAAGAGCAGAGGAGCCCTCAGCCACTCAAGAGTTGGTCTCTCGTCAAGAACGCCTGCCCACCCACAGATGCACCTCAGGGTATGGAAGACAAATCTGACTGCCCAGTCTGCCGACACTTCGCCAAAAAGGGCCATTGTCGATATGACGACTTCTGTGCCTTCTACCACCCAGGCGTCAATGGACCTCCACTGTGAGACTGTGCCTTCCCATCCCGGCTGGGATGAGCCCTCTGGGACCTTCGCTGTGGCCCAGTGATAGCTCATGTGAGGCTCCCACGTGACACCCCCTCTGTCAGTGACACCCGTCCTCATGCAGCACCTCCCCCTCTGGGGTCCAGCGTTGTGTTTCATCACTGGCGCAGCCCGTGCAATCTGGCCTGTGGGCCCATCTCTGCTCCCTTCAGCTGCCTCTGGGTCCTCCTTCCCCTTTGCCAAACGACTACTGAACAGGAAACCCCGTTGGTGCTGTTTCTCGGGCATCTGTCCACCTCCACCCAGTGTTGCCCTCCATTCCTGAGAGCCCTGGAGCCATTCCCACCGCTCCCTTCTCCTCTCAGCTTTGTCAGTGGCACCCCCACCCCACCCCCAGGGTTGTCAGCTGCTCTGTGGGCCTCCAGGCTGCTGGGCCTGGGGTCACGTGTGGGAGGCTGCTATCGAGTTACTCCCAGGATGGCCGTTCTCCTGACTTTGGGATTTCGTAGTTTCTGCGTCAGTAGCATGATCCCATCGCTATGGTCTGTGGTCACTGTGCTTTGTGAAACTCTGCGGCACCCCTCCTAGCCTTCCTCTGTGCTCGTGGCAATTGCTTCCCAACACTAGAGTCCATTTTCTGCCCAACCCAGTCCTGCTCTTGGTGCCCTTCGGACCTTGCTCAGCCCTCCCCATCTGGGAGATTGGGAAAGTTCCCATTTTTCACCCCTGTGTGGGGACTTCTGGGTCTGCCAAACCCTCGTGGCACCAGAGTGGCGCCTCTGCTAGGTCTATCTCCTCCCCAGGCCACTTTAGTTCACCTCTCTCATGGGAGGGCATTAGCCCTTTCCTTTGAATCCTGTAATCTCCACCTGGTCTCAGCAGGGGGCACCTGGACCAGATGGCTCCCTCTTTTAGCCTCTGCCCCTATCCTGGGCACTGGTTGTTTTCTGTGAAAACGGCAGTGAGCGATACAGTTTTGAACTGCCCCAAGGATGTGGGTCAGGAGTCATCTGGGTGGGCAAGAGGGCAGGATGAGAGCTGTTGGAGAAAGGGGAATGACCTTTTCCGGTTTTGTTTGATTTATTTTTTTTAGCATTTTTTATATTAGTAATAAATGCAGTGGAAACAAAAAAAAAACAAAAACAAACAAACAAAAAATGGATTTTGGCTTTCCACTTACCCTCCACAGCTATCTTAAAATTGAGTGTTCAAAATTTGATCTGTGACATAATTACCTCCTATGGACTTGTGTCTTACTATTTATAATCCCAGGATCACACAGGCTGGGGTGCTTCTTTCATGTGGAGACTTAGTTGATGCTTCGCTTAGAGGGCTGCTTGTTTTAAGACAAGCCTTTAGGATTCTATAACCTACTCTTTCTGGTATCTGGGCACCATCTGCTTTCTTCACCACACTTTACTAGTGTGCTTCTTCATGAAAATGAGTATTGAGTTGGCTCATGACTATTAAGTAGGCTCGGTTTTCTTCACCACACTTTACTAGTGTCCTCTTCATGAAGATGAGTATTGAGTAGGCTCATGACATAAGGACTAATTGTTCTTAGCTTGGGGTTAAAATTAAAAGGGAGCCCCAAATTCATATATATATATATACATATATATACTTTATATCTGTCTCTCTCAGGTTTACATTAGAGACATAATTATCATTTTATGATAGAGAATATTTCAAATCATCCTCCTGGTGCATAAAATAATTCTATTGAGAGTGCCAGCTAGTTAGCCAATGGTACAGAATTTAATATACTGCTGAGAAAACAAAATTATACATGGTTGCTTTAGACCATATTTCCTGAATTGTAGTTGTGTGCAGACTAAACTTTTAAGTGATTGGACACTGTTTAAATGATCAATGGGTGTTGGTGATAGAACAAGACTTTCAAAAACATGCATTTACAAAAGCAGAACCATGTCATTAGAAAGCAAGGAGAGAATTAACATAGTACATATATTGTAGTCTCAGGCCACCGTTCAGTGAACTCCTTCAAAGCAAGAGATCTGCATCAAAACCCCATGACCACCAGTTCCATAACCTTGAGACATTTGTAAGTCCAAGGGAGCATGTTGGCACCTGTGAATCTGCAACATGTGAATCTGAAGTAAAATGCAGTTCTCTTAGTGTGGCTTCCTATCAAATCCTTCTTGTAAGACCTAAGAAGGATATAGCACACCCCTTTGCTGACCTCTTCTCCACAGATGCGCTTCTTTTAAGGCCATGGGTTATGCTGGTGTTCCCTGTCAGCCATTAGCAAGATGAGGTATCAAGAGAAGCGGAGCAACCAGTGTTCTCACGTTGGTTTCATCTGCAACTATGGGGTAAAACTAGATGTGAGGTCACGACCAGAGGCCCTTACTTCCCTCTTTTCTCTTGTTTCAGCGGCAGTACCTTCATTCCGGTTCTAATATAATTCATTTTCGAAAAGACACAAGGCTGATCACAAAAGAATGCAATATTTGGGCTACCTGGTGTTAGTTGTACACCCTTTTCACGCACAGTCTACTGCAGGGAAAGGATCTCTGCAATTCATTGTTCCACAGAAGAATATAGGGACATATCCTGAAGAGGGAGGCATTCTGATCCATTGACCCACAACCCTGACCATATGACTCTCTGTATAAAGATGTGGACATCATTAGAGAAGCATGGGTGTAGTAGAAAATCTATGCAAAATATCTCAATGGCATCCAATTTCCCAAATGTTTTATCCTGAAAATATTGGAGTGTAGGAGTATCAAGTTAGAGGAGATATATTAATCTAAGCTACTTGATGAAGTTTCCAGGGTAACCAGAAGGTTCCTTTTAGTCCCTGGAGGCAGTCATGCTGACTTGGATTATCTGCTAAATTCCTGCTGGTTCAACTAGTGAAGACTTGGCTGGAGCCAGGATCCTTGGCTGCCCAGTTCAAAGGATTTGCATAGAAGGTATTTTAGCCTGGGATCCACTCATGTGATACTTATAACCCTGCTGACCCTTTAGTCCTATCCTAGATGTCTTGTGAGAAAGAGAATGGTTAGCATTTACTGGGTGATACATTTTAAAATCAGATTTTCAAGGCCTTAAAGAAGTTGATCTGCTGTGGTTTTAGCACCTAATCATATATTTTGGTGGGGTATGATACATAGTCTCTCTTTCATTCACACTCACACACATGTTATTTATTTGGATTTCGAGGAACAAAAGACTTGTCAGTTGTGTTAGTGACAACCAGTGAAGGAAGTTCTGGTTAAAATGTAAGTGTGGCTTGAATGAAAATATTATTTACATTGTATTATTTTTTGGTAAGCTTTTATCTTATTTTATGTTTTATTTACATCACCCCCAAAATCTAAAATTCAAAATTAGCTTCAACAGCAAACCATGAAGTTGGAGTTGCCCACATTCATGGGGCCCAACTTTGCTTTTAATTAAAGAGTTGACACCCCCCTCCCCACCAACCCAGTGGATTCTTCCTCCTCTTCATCTATGTTATGAGGATGAGCATACAGGGATTTATGAATTCCAGATAAACAGAGACAAAAGAGTTTCACTGGATACCTATTTTACGAAACACCAAGAGAATACTAAACGTGTAATTATGCACACAATCCTCGGAGAACAGTATTGCAAGGCACTGCAGACTCAGAATGTAGCAATTGTCAAATCATGGAGGATCAGAGCTCATAGGGATCTCAGGGATTAGCAGGTGCAGCTATGTGTCATTTCCCAGAAGAAAAGGAGGCCAGACAGGGGAATGAACTGCCCAGGGCCTTTAGCTCACTGACTGCAGGGTGGGAGTCTTTCTTACCTCTCCACTCTTGTCACAGGGTACTTGCTTCTACATAATTTTTCTTTCTGACAACTTTTATAGGCAGACAGTTCAACAACTGCCATCAAGCTTGTGCTGACATCTCTAATTCACTGCCATTGAGTTGATTCCAGCTCATAGTGACCCTATAGGGTGGTAAAACTGCCTGTGGGTTACCAAAACTTTACATCTTTACAGGTATAGAAAGTCTCAACTTTCTCCAGAGAATTGGGCTGGTGGTTTCAAACTGCCAACCTTGTGGTTAGCATCAATTCAACGCCTAACCACTCTGCTACCAAGACTCCTCTGACTCAGGGTGACTCTATACCTGAAGGCAAGTGAAACAGTATTAGTTCAGAATCATACAAACCATCGTTAAACAAAAGTATCAAAATGTGACGCTATTGTTTCTCATTATTCTCACATTCTAAGTCTAAAGGCACCGTTGCCATCTCTCCTCAAAGAAGTGTGTGCTCTAAATGGCAGTTTTGCCATCTTCAGGAGGACTCAAATTGCATTTCTGCTAAATATTCTAGATTTTTTTTAACAAAAGGAAGCCCCCAAAGGGAAGATCAGGACTGAAGTTTGGCCGATCACAGGTTTCTCAGTGAAATTTTCACAGGACAGGCCTTGCAACCCTCATAAAAATAGCAGGTGCTCTTTTATGGTAGGAGGTAATTCTTTGCTATACCTTTCTTTTGTCTTTCTCTTACCAATGTACTTTTCAATTTCCCCAAGGATTTAATCATAATAAACCCCAATGACCACACTGAGGCTTTAGGGGAAAATCTATCAAGATTACCTCCATTAGAATTAAACAAACACACAAATGACTCCCAATAAACAGCTGTCCTATTCTTATTTGCTAACTTCTCTGCCTGGAATTTTATTGACCTGAAAGATCTTCTCTAAAGCCACTTTTTGAATTAGACTTTTTAAATTGAAAGTATCCTAACAAGGCTAAGACAAATGTGTTGCTAAGAGACTTTCTCTGCAGCCATTCCCCAATAGCAGAGACGCTGTTAACTATGTTTTTTTTGAAGACTTACATTTTTTTTTGTTTGTGGTTTTTTTTTGGGCATCACTGCCCTCTGGTGGCCATGGGAGCTACCCAGTGCTGCTCCTGAGAGCCGCCACTGAATTTGAACCGTCAACCCTGTGGGCCCCAATCCCACACTCAACCACTTATGCCACTGGGGCTCAGCCCCAGTTAACTATGTTTTGCTTAGAACAAATCCAGGCATGCATGGCCTGGAACTCTAGTATCAATACTCTTTTTACTAATCTTTGTGTAACAGAATGAAACATTTCCAGGTCCTGCATTATAGTCACAATTCCTGGCAAGTGCAAGTCCATCCGGATAAGTTATTTCCCAGTCTATTTGAGCCCTGCCCATTCGACTCTGATGTCCTCCTTCGGTGATCAATTTCTCTTGATGATATGTCCATGGCAAGCAATGCAGACAATGTACTACGGTGACTTAGAAGACTTTAATGGGCTAATATTCAGAATTAGAATTACCAGGTCTTTCTTCATATTCTGCCTTCATATGGAAGCTCTGCCCAAATCTACCCCTCATTAGTTGACCCTGCTGGTATTCAAAAAACCATCTCCTTAGCTTCCAGTATTATCACAACACAAAAACCACCACATAAAGAAAAATGGATAAAGAGTGGTGAACTATTTATCACAAAAATAACGAATTATTTCTAAAGAACCACTGTTATCTATGTGGGGCATCAAGTGAACTTGACTATTTTTCTGCCAGCGGGGTTCCTTGGACCAGATTTTCCTCTGCAATGAACAATTCTCTATTCTCATTTGCATCATTGCAGCAAAGTCCAGTCTTTTGGAAAGCCTGGAAGAAGGATGTGTAATTTGTGGTTCTTGCACTTTCATACTCAGTGAATTCACATGGACATCCCTCTCCAAAGCAGAACTGAGGAGTGATATAAGGGCGAAATGAACTGTGAGTATAAACCACATAAAAGATGAACTTACTTTGGGCCATGAGTTGAGGGATTGAAAACTTACTCTTTCTTTTAGTCAGTGGCTTTCAACCTTCCTTATGCTGTGACCCTTTAATACAGTTCCTCATGTTGTGGTAATGGTCAAGCATAAAGTTATTTTCATTGCTACTTCAGAACTGTAATTTTGCTATTTTTATGAATCTTAATGTAAATATCTGATATCCAGGATGGATTTTCATTGTTACACATTGAACATAAACATAATTAAAGCACAGTGATTAATCACAAAACAATATGTAAGTAAATATTGTGAAGTATATGTGTTTTCTGACAATCTTCGGCAACCCTTGTGAAAGGGTCATTCAACTCCCAAAGGGGCTGCCTCCCACAGGTTGAGTACCACTGCTTTTCGTTCTTTCTACTGTTGACATTATGAGAGTAGAATTTATATGACAGAATCGGAGGCATGCTCAATACTGCCTAGAATGTAAATGCTTTAAATGAAATCCAGTTGTTCCCTAAATCTCGAACATGGAGTGAATCTAAGGCATTCATTACAGTACCAAAGAAAACCAAAATTAATTTGAAAATGCTCTTCAAGTGTCACAGATTCCTAACATTTTGACCTTTGAAACTTCAAGTTTTGCAATGGTAGCATTGCTGAGAAGTTTATCCACTCAGTCATGCATGCATTGACGTTTTTACTGGTAGTTTCCCAGGTAGAATCTTAGTTGTAGGGACATTATGATGAGTCGATAGACTTGGCCATTGCTCAATTGGAATGCAGTTAATGCAGACAGGCTGGGTAGTGACTTGAAAAGTGGTGCTGGCAATTCAGATACTGTAAACACATAAGTGGTAGGTATGCATATTGAAGCAGAGCTTGGAGATATATTTTGAGCCAGATATATTTGAGGCACTTCAAGTTGGAGCTCACAATAAGCATGACGTTTGGACCTCGGACCTCAGAACAATTCTCCAAAATATATATGAACCACTATCCAAATCTCCCTGGCCAACTCCTTGAATAAGAATAGGATTATTATTTGAAGACCATATAGAATAGAAACACACAAGCCAGATAATATGAGGAATTGCTAGTTTAGCGGGAGACATATAAATGGAAGATAAGAGAAATCACTGACAAAACAATAATTATAGACAGTGACAAGTACAATGGAAGATTTAAATTGGATTCTATGACACCCCAAAAGCCAGTGACCGTTTCCTAGTTGGTGACTAGGACACAACCATTTAAAGTGATACACTTTAAAGGGCTGAGGACACAACCATTTAAAATGATACACAAGGAATGAAATGGAGTCAGTTCCCTGAGAATCAGAAAAAGAATGGTCAAGTCAGAGGAAACGGCAAATATAAAACTGCAAACACTTAGGAAAGAGCTTAGGTACTTGCTCAAAGTATTGAAGAGACCAGCAGGGCTGGGATGTATGTGAGAAGAAGCCTTGTAGAAGAGTGCGAGGAAGGGAGGAGTTGAATCCAGCAGGGTGAGAATTCAGAATTTCACTCAGAATGCACTAAGAAGGATTTAATTAGTGATTTTTTTTTATTAAAAGAAGATTTTCAGCCATTGAATTTAAGGTGGAATGGAGAAAGAGGATGGAAAATTCGATGTTAAAGTGGAAGGTCAGGCGTGTGGAGGAGTCTCCATGGCGATGACGTCAGTTCAGAAAAGATGATGTTACCCTTAGAGTGGGAGTAGTGGGTTTTGTGAGGGGAGGGTGATGTTGAGATATAGTTTAGAGGGAGAGGTCTGGGGCTTACAGGTGTGCTGGATATCAGAGTTACTAATGAGACTACTTGAGGATGGTCTTCAGATGTTCTAGTTTCAACATCTGGATGAAGGTTGTCCATTTACTAGGAAAAGGAATTTCAGAAGTGCATTGTCTATTTTATGTTTGCAATGTCATTTAAAGTGAAACTTTATACATATGAAACTTCTATAAATCCCACTCATGCTGAGTCAATTTTTACTCAAGCAATTCTGAAAAGTGTGAGAAGATTGAGCCACCAGGAGCCTTCAGTCAGGCTCTTTCAATGCGACCATCAATGAGACTGAGACTCTCTCCGTTCTTCCTTCTCTCAATCACCAGCATGTGTGAGGACACTAATCACTGCAGTACCCTTATTTAGAAAGAAAAAATGAACAGGAACAAAAATAACAATAATACAGTCATAGCTCGGGGAGCTGTGTGCCTTTGCTTGCACAGTTGGCATTACTATCTTCAATGCAGCAGCCTGAGGCATCTCTTTTCAATTCATCTATAGCCCAAGTTTCCTGTGTGGTATCTACTGTTGTAGTAGGAGGGTTGGTTTCTTTGAGGCAGACATAATTTTGTTTAAAGAAGCTGCTACTTAAATTACTGAGGCATGCCATATAATTGCACTGAAGGAAGCTGTGGCTTGGAGGTTTATAAAATGTAAATTTTGACTCCTTCATGAAGCTCCCTGTAGAAACCATAATTGTGATCCCACAATCCATCATTTAAGACATCTCCCAAATTGAAATGGCATGACATACACTGTGTGTTACAAGATAAGCAGTGGTGTGTATAGTGTGGCAATGATGGCAAAATTTGAATAGACTTCAAGCATCCTTAGAAGTTTATCCCATTCTTTCAGTGCAGGGAGCCTCTGTAAGCCTAGACTGAGAGGCAGGGAACAGTTAAAAGCTCAATGCAGTTCTACCCAACATACACTTCTTTGGCTGCATAATTTTGTTTGCTTCAAAATAGAAACAAAACCCCCTTTTCTTTTGAATACCAGAAATGGTAAACTATCTTCTAAAGGTCATATGCCATAAAGTAACTGTAGCAAACACAAATTTAGCAGAAGGGTAAGGACTTTTATTAGGCTGGATGGTGCAGAGAAACAAATGCAGTGACTGCCATCTACCTATAAGAAAGAGTTTTCTACCAAGAAGCAAGTATACAAGAAGCAAGTATCCCAGCCCAGACCAATTGAAGTCCCTAAATTCGAAAGTGGTCCATAAGCCCTTCCTCAGATTTGCACAGCCATATGCAGTGAGGAGAATGCAGAGTGCTCATAGGCCAGGGGATGTAGAGTCATGTGGCTCCACAGTTGTTGGACACATGGCAGGGCTCCCGCAGCTCTCAGGATCATGTGCGGGAGAGCAGTCCCAGGGTCCTCCTTATAAAGAAGGCTTGCCTCCAGGAAGACAGGCTGTGACCTGACCGACAGGTCTGACTATATCTCTAGCCAGGCGTGCCTGATTGGCATAAAATCATCTAAGTACCCCAGGGCTTAAAACAACTTTACCAAGTCACTTCACTAACTAAATATATATCGAGGGCCAACTCTGTGCCAGACACTGTAATGTTTTTGTTGCTAGGTGCCCTTGAGCGGGTCCTCACCCCTAGCAACCTGTGCACAAGTGAATGGGTGGCTGCCTGGTTCGGAGCCTTCCCCACAATTGTGCCCATTTTTCAGTCCATTGTTGGAGCCACTGCATCAGTCCACTTCCTTTAAGGCCTTCTCCTCCTTCCTTGTTCCTCTACTTTACCCAGCATGATGTTCTTCTCCAGAGACCGGCCTCTCCTACCATAAGTCCAAAGTATGTGAGAGTCCAAAGTATGTGAGAGGAAGTCTTGCCATCCTTGTCTCTAAAGAACATGCTGGCCTACTTCTCCCAAAACAGATTGGTTTGTCGTTTTACCAGTCCATGATATTTTCAATGTTCTTCACCAGCACTACAAATCAAATTCAAATATATATATATGTATATATATATACACACATATATAGTTCTTCCTCATTTACTGTCCAATTTTCAGATGCATATGAGGCCATCGAAAAATACTATGGCAAGGGACACATCAGACAGTGTATGTTATGAAAAAGTATTCACAATTTGTAAATTATTAAGGGTTCAAGGGGGAAGAGGTGGGGGAGGGAAGGGAAATATGAGGAGCTGGTACTGGGAGGCCTAAGTGGAGGGAGGATGTTTTGAGAGTGATGATGGCAACAAATGTGCAATGTGGCTTGCACACAATTGATGTATGTATGGATCATGATGGGAGTTGTATGATCCCCCAATAAAATGATTTATAAAAAAAAGAGGAGGGGAACGAGAAGCTTATACCAAGGACTCAAGTAGAAAATGTTTGGAAATGAAGACGGCATCATGTGTACAAATATGCTTGATACAAGTGATGTATTGAATGTTATAAGAGCTGTAAGAGTGCCCAATAAAATCATTGGAGGAAAAAAAGAGAAAAATGCTATAGCTTGTGTCTGATTCACTTTAGTCCTCAAAGTAACATCCGTAATCAGGGCTCAAATAGAAAGACAATGTTCTGAAAATGATGATGGTAACACATGACAAATGCACCTGGCACGATGGATGGATGGATTGTGATAAGAGCTACCAATGAAATGATTTTTTAAAAAGAGGCCTTGTGCAGCAGATTTACCCAGGGCAATACGTCTTTTGAGCTCTTGACTGCTGCTTCCAGGAGCAATGACTGTGGATCTGAGCAAGACAAAATCCTTGACGATTTCAACTTTTCTCCATTTATTCTGATGCTTCCCATTGGGCCAATTGTGAGGATTTTCTTTTATGACTATGTTTATACTATGTTCACAACCGAGTGGAAGAGGTTTGCCTGCCAGGACTAGAGCATGGATTTAATTTCCTCTCCTGCAGCTTGTTTTTATTTATACTTTTGTTTTGTTTTTAAAAGAAATCTTTTTATTCCCGAAACAAGCCGAGTGGTGGACCTATGGGCAATATGTGCTCATTCTTCTGAGGGCAATGCTGGTTCAGTGGCAGAATTCTCGTCTTCTTCGTGGGAGACCCAGGTTCATGTCTTGGCCAGTGGCCCTCATGCATAACCACCGCCTGCCCGGGGCGGAGATTTATGCATTGCTGTGATGCTGAGCACATTTCAGCAGAGCTTCCAGATGAAAGCAGGCTTGGAAGAAAGGCCCAGACATCTGCTTCAGAAAACCGGACAATGGAAACCTTATAAATCACAGCCATTGGATCCACAGTGTGTCTTGAGAATGCACAGGACGAGGCAACCAGTTGTTCCATCGTTCATGGAGTTCATGTGAGTCCCTGCTGACTCAGTAGACGCTAACAAAAACACCAATACCAGCAGGTCTTCAACTGGAACTCAAAGCACTCTGGAAAAGTCCTATCTTAACTACTGCAGCAAGCCATTCTAAGATTTCAAACACGCACACAAAGAGCCAATGACAGGGAATCAAGCAGGAAACAAACAGTGATGTTTCGCCGACTCCCCCAGTGTGGTAGTGTGCGTTCTGAGAGAGAGAGAGAGAGAGAGAGAGAGAGAGAGAGAGAGAGTCTCTCAGTAGAGCCAACCACCCCCAAATCTTATTGGTCCAATCCTCTGAAGGCAGTGGATTACCACTGGTTTAAAAATAACCACAATGTACTATTTCCGAGTTAGTTTCAACTCACAGCTCCCTTATCCGACAGATTAAACGCCACTTTGGGTTTTCCAAAGCTAGACTACTTTATAGAAGCAGAAGTCGTCTTTGAAACCACCTGTGCAGCTGGTGGTTTGTGAATTGCTACCTCTGTGTTAGCAACCCAGCATGTCACCCACTACACCACCATGGCGACTTGCCATTGGATTAAAAACAACATCAGCAAGAACAAGCCAAACTCACTGTGACAGAGGTGATGCTGACTTCTGGGGACTCTCTAGTCGTTGGACAGAGAGACACGATTCAGCATGGGAAGTCCTAAAACACCAGAGGCTGTGCTTTGCAGGGGGACCATGCACAAAGCAAGGCGAAAACTCACCGCACCGGAAAGAGTCACCTTCATGATCAAGCCCTCTTTCGAATGGCCTTGTTTGTCACGGGGACACAGTCATTGAGAAGCAAATCTATTCTCACATGTGCAGCAGCAAGTTCTTTTTATCTCAGAGTCCAGCAACCTGATGTCTGTTTTTAAGGCACTGACTAGTTCTTTCTCCAAAGATGCTAGTTGACACTTGATTTATTCTAAGGGAAATTTTCATATTTTGATGGTCAAATGAGTTCTGGTTTAGGGCCTGGATTTTTATTCCTGGTTTAAGAAATGCAAAGTGTAATCAATTCGTTTTGTTCTTTTAACTATGTGGATAAAGAGGATCCTTTCTGAAACAGTGGAAGTTATAAATATAATATAAGAGTCCTCGTGTGGTGATTATGCATTGGACTGGTAGCCACAAGGTCTGTAATTTGAAGCCACCAGTCTTCCAATGGGAGAAAGAAGAGGCTTCCTAGTCCTATAAGGCATTACAGTCTTGGAAATCCATTGGGATAATTCTGCTCTGTCCTATAAGGTCATTCTGAGTTGGCCTTGACTCAATGGTAGTGAGTTGAATTTGACCTTGTGTGTGTGCATGCTTTGTTTGGTTGTTGTGGTTGTCCTTAAAGTAATCTCTTTGAAGATTTTAGCCTTAGAAAAATGTCCTGGTCAGCAAAGAAGGTCCTTTTCTTACCCTTTATTAACATCGTCTTCATCCATTTTCTCCATATTGTAACTTTCCCCGAGTACTCTTCCCACTCACTCCTCCAATCTGTGCTATAATTTCTCCAAGTCTTTTTTTTAATTAAAAAAATTTTTAAATTTCTTCAAGTCTTTTTCTCCAAAGACATCTCCTTGAATGCTGACTGATGAAATTCAACACCTCCCAGGGATGAATTCATGTTTACCAACATTTCTTGTAATGTAAAAAACTTTCATGAGCTCAAAGAATAAAGCCACAAACTAAGAATTTTCAATTGTAATTATCTGATTCTAAGCATTCAGAATCAAAACCCTATTTTTATTATCAGTCTTTTATTCATGGAAAGATTAGTAGAATATTATTATGTTGTTTTGATTTGCTGAATCAATATGAATACTTCAATAGGAAAATACTGTGATGGTGTAATGGTGGTGTGAGAGAGGCAAACTCTTGTTTTGAGTTTGGGCTCATTCAAGGAGCCCTGGGTAGTGCAGTGGGTTGAGCATTGTGTTACTAACAACAAAGTTGGAAGTTCAAACCTACCATCTTCTCAGAGGAAGAAAGACGAGGCTTTCTGCTCCCAAAAAGGTGAAAGTCTTAGAACCTCCAAGGAGCAGTTCTGCTTTGTTCTATAGAGTCACCAGGAATTGGAATCCAGTGGGTTTTTTTGGGTCCAACCACCCCCTATTTCTCGTTTTTTCCCTCAGGCCTGATCTCGTTTCCCTGGAGAGAGTCAGTCTGGGTGCAGAAGAAAGAGTTAAAGCCATTTTGCTGGCCCCATATAGTTCTGTTCTAAGTGATTTGGAAATCAGGAGCTCAAGTGGTAGTATTGGCCCGAAGTGGGTGGCAGTAAACTAAGAGAAGAAGTTGGGAAACAGAAAATAGAACCATGCCTTCCTCAAAGGCCTCTAGCAAGAATGACCTTCCAGTTCAGATGTTAAAGTCTTGGCATGGAAACATTTCTATTTTTGGCAACTGCAATTTTTCTTCCTCTTTACCTCTTCAAAAAGAGATGTCCTATGCAATGGAAAGACACTCCAGTGGAAGCTTCCATAAACACATTGTGAAATAAATGTGAAAGAAAGAAATCATTGTTAGTACATATCCTTTTTAAGTGTGTGCATTTATTTTCTATGATGACATTTATAGATCTGATTTATTAATTTTCTGATGAAATTTTTATGTTCATAGAAAGGGTTTTAAGAAGTAAAAAATTCCAAGTTTAACTTTTTAAAATTAAAAGGTATAGGTATAATTTGAAGTCTACATGATCCACCCTTTGAAAGCATACAAACCCATGGTTTTAGCCTCTCAACGAGGTTGTGTCTTCATCACAAAGAGTCTGGGTGGCACAGTGGTTAAGCACTCAGCTGTTAATGCAACAGCCCACAGTTTGAGGACAGGAGAAAGATCTGAGCAAGATTTATAGCTTAGGAAACACTGTGTGACATTTCTTCTCGTTTTCTTGGTCTCTGTGAGTTGGAATCAACTCCATGGCCATCCTTTTATTACTACTTTTTTGCCCATCACACAATCAACTTGAGATTACTTTCATCACTCCAAAAAGAAATTCCCCCTATTTTTAGCAGCTGTGCCCATTCCCTCCCCCTCCTACCTTCTGAGAACCATTGATCTACTATCTATGACTATGAATTTACCTATGCATTTTGGATATATTTCTATAACTGGAATCATAACATATTGGACCTTTGAATCTGACGTCATTCAATTGAGTTTCCTGCTTTCAAAGTCCATCCAGACTGGAATATGCTTCAGTACATTCATTGTACATGGCATGTAAAGGAAGTGGCTTGCAGGCAGGGCACACAGTGGTAACATCTGACTACATTTAATGCTAAAAATTCCAAAGGGGCAGTTATACTCTGTCCTACAGGGCAGCTGCAAGTTGGAATTAACTTGCTGGCCTTGGGTTTTCTTTTCTTTTTTTAATGGAACAGATGAGTTCTAACTAAGTTTTTTCTATGATGGATTTATTCAGACTAAATCCACCTCCCTGCCCCAATGACATTATGAAATAGAAGTGAAGTCTAAGAAACATTTTTTTCTAGGGAAATATTCAGCCACAATTGAACAATGCACTAAATCTTTATGGAAATATATTTAAAGGAAAAGGAAATATGGAAAAAAATTACAGGGCACTGTTAATAGTATTAGGATTAAATAAAAAGCTAATAAGCTAGCAGTGTCCATTTGATCTTTCAATTGGATCAATCAATTCCATTAATGCTTTGAAATAGCAGTTCATAAAAGTACGTGCAGTCTAGCTAGAGTTCTTTCAGCATATTCTAATAATAGCATCATAAACACTCCTAGGATTTTGTTCAATGACTTTTGATCCTTCTCTAATTTAAATTTCTTTGGTGGTTGTCAAGATAGGGGTGCCATAACTCTTCCCATTTATTGAACCCAATCTCTGACCACCAACCAAACCCAGCCACCATATCCCGTGCTTCACTCTCCCTGCCTATAGAAATAGTGCTTTTGCATTTCATACCCTGGGTTACTTATCATCTGGCACATATTAGAGAGAAAAAGAGAGAGAAGAGAGAGAGAGAGAGAGAGAGAGAGAGAGAGAGAGAGAGAGAGAGAGAGAGCAAATCCAGTACCTGTTGCAAGGTGAAGCTCCATGTTACAGAGTAGAGCTACTCCAGGGGGGTTTACTTAGCTGAAATCTTAAAGGGAACAGAGCGGCCAGGCCTTTTCCTGCAGTCCTGCTGGGTAGTTGGCACCGCCCACTGTTAGGATAGCAGGGGCGTGTCCCTCAGACTGCAGGGCCCATGATTGGTGGTGGTTGTTAGACGTCGAGTTAGTTCCCACTCAGAGTGAACCCGTACCACCGAATGAAACACTGGCTCTGCACCGTGCTCACAACTGTTTTTATTCCACTGTGGCAGCCCTTGCGGCAACCCGTCTCATTGAGAGCCTTCCTTTTGTCACTGCCCCTCTAGCATGAGATGAGGTCCTTCTCCAGGGACCGGTCTCTCTTAAAAACATTTCCAAAATCCAGGATACAACGTCTCACCATAGTCTGGGGCACCTCTATGGAGCAGTCTGGCTGGATATCTTCTGAGACAGATTTGTTTGTCCTTTGGCAGTACAGGGTGCTTTCAATATTCTTCCTCAGTACCATATTTCAAATGCATTGATCTTCCTCTGTCTTGTTTCTTTAATGTCCAACTTTCCCACGCACGTGAAGTGACTGAAAGTACCGTGGCTTGGGTCAGGAGCACACCCGGTTCTCAAAGGAATAGCCTTGCTTTTCAACATTTAAAGAGGTCTTGTGTAGTCTATTACCCAATGCCGTGTGGCATATGAATTCTTGACTGCTGCTCCCATGAGCATCTTTTCTAGCTATCAGGTTGTGACCTATTGGTCCCGTGGTGAATATTTTTTGGTCTTTACATTGGGCTGTAATCCTTATTCAAGGCTGTGATCCTTGATTTCATAAGCAAGTGCTTCTACGCTTCTTCAATTTCATCAAGCAAGGTTATACCACCTAGATGTCAAAAGTTGTTCATAAGACTTACTCCAATCCTGATGCCATGTTCTTCATCATGTAATCCAGAGTCTCTGAGTACTGTCCCAGCATACAGATTGGATAAGTAGGGTGATAAGATATGAACCTGAGGCACATCTT
This sequence comes from Nesogale talazaci, assembly GCA_004026705.1. Classification (NCBI taxonomy): domain Eukaryota; kingdom Metazoa; phylum Chordata; class Mammalia; order Afrosoricida; family Tenrecidae; genus Nesogale; species Nesogale talazaci. The sequence goes on along the minus strand of PVJH01026146.1, from coordinate 12,848 downwards.
CTTGATCCATGTACAGGTTCTACATGAGCACAATGTTTGGGCTTCTACAAATATGTACCGAGCAAATGTAAGCTCATCATGCTAACCCTTGCTTTCCTATCTCAGTGTGTCCGCCCCACCTGCCCTTAAAGCTTTAAGTGCTTTTTCAATGTGTATTAAAAATTTGCCCGTTTCCAAGTGTTTTTTCTCTCTGTAGCTTCATTCATAATGCAATCTTGTATAAGACATGGCAATAAACTAAATATGGCCCTGTTCTCATTAAGCTTCTGATCTAGTTGGTGGAGACAAAAACAAACAAGTGAGTTTGTAACTGTCACCTCACTGCCATGCTAAGTGTTTAAGGATCTATTTTAGCTTGGCTGGGTCGCTCAGTGATTTACACAGCACTCTCTTCTGCTCCATACTTTGGACTTCATTCCTGCATGTTAACCTATACAGGAATTTAATTGTTTTCATGGGGGCATGTAAGCCCTATCTCCTCAACTCCAGACTGAAAATGCCACATGAACTAGTTGCCATGTGACTCTGCCATAGCGATCTCAGTGCATCAGAGTAGGACCATGTACCACACAAGCTTCAATGGCTGATTTTTCCAAACAAGATCCTTCTCCTTTAGTGGATTTGAACTTCCAAACTTTTGGTTAACAGCTGAGCATGTTAGCCATTCTTCCACCTAAGGACTCCATGCTGTTGTTTCTGTTTGCCGCTGCTCCTGACTCACGGTATCCTCATATGCAATGAAAAGAGGGCTTTGAGAATTTCAATTGTCTAGTGCAGCTGATAAGTTGTCACATATGACTTAAAGTGGGATTTGATGATGTTATGGCAGAAAGTTTTTGGGGAATGGTATACATGTTTAATGGTCCTGGCATATAACCAAAAAGTTGGAGGTTTGGACATATTCTAGGAACAAATGTCTGACATTATATTTCTGAGAACTTAGCCCATGAATAAGTTGTACTTTGATGTACATGGGGTTCCTATGAATGAAATCAATTTATAGGCACCTGACATACTGTCTCAGTTTCATGTCTAACCAATACTTCCTTCAAATTTTGGTGGCATATTTTCTACTCAGCAGAGTCTGATGAGGCTCTGCCAACCTCATCCTCAGGGGCTTTAGTTCCACTCCGTATACACCAGCATGTAGAATCTTCTAGAAAATAGCAACCTTTGTGAAGAACATTTTGCTGACCTTATTCTCTATCTATACTTGTGCAGGAGGTGCTCTGTGGTGCCTATGGTTAATTTGAAGGTTTGAGTCCACCCAGAGGCAAGTTGGAAGAAAGGCCTCTTGAGAACCAATTGTTGAAAAACCTATGAAGCAAAGTTCTCCTGTGACACACATGGGGTCACATCTGTCTGAGTCAACTCAACAACCACTTGCAGTTGGTCATTACATGTGCTGACTTAAATAAAGCACACTGCATAATGATTGACCAGGCGAGTGGAGTCATTGGTTTTGCCTGGATGTAAGTCTCACAGCTAGGTGGCCAAATAAAATTAAGTGGTACAGTCAAATAGAATTAAGTGATACAGTCAGCAGGAGCAATTTTCCTCCCGTACATTAAGCTGCTTGGCACTCAGTGTAATGGATAGAGTCTCATGCAGATAGATTTGATTGTGTCCTAAACAGAAGAAAGGGAAAATGAACAGAGACAGGGACACTCCACGGGCATATCAAGGCAATTACGGAGAGAGAACTTCCAACTTCTAGCCTGTGTTTCATTCCCTCTTAGATTCTGAGGATAAAAATCAATCTACCCCTTGGAAAAATCCTAAGAGACAGACATGTGTGGGTGATTAGTACATATTACCCAAGCACTGAATCATGCCCCAGAGCATGCTAATGAAACATAATCCGTCTTAACGTTTTTTTTTAATAATGTTGGTTTTATAGACAATCTGAAGAGAAAGAAAGAAATGTTCCCTGTTGGCACTATTCAGCTTGCAAGGGGCCCATTCATAGTTGTCTATGGTCGCATCATCATCATATTTACCGGGACTGTGAAAAATAAGATCATCCTGCCATATGCCATTGATCATTTTGCCAACGCTGCCCTATTTTACACAGTTTGGTGTCACTCCCAGGACTGGAAAACAGTTTGCTTAACAGCAGGAGATTTTGGCTGCTTCCCCCTCAATTTATCTCATTGGAACAAGTGAGCAGGCAGGATCTAAGAGCTGCACAAGATGTCCTCAGAAGGACATTCTGGATTGTTCTCCCCTTCCTTCCTTTCTTTATCTTAGTAAGGTACATGGAGTCAGCACCTGGGGAATGCCAAGAACCAAAGGAGTAATAATCGACTGAGACCTCCAGCAATCATCCTGAGATTCGAAGGGATTGAGTTGAGGAATGAGGAAGGTAAGTCCATATGTGTAGGCCCAGTCTCCTCTCACACAATCAGATGTTTTAATGCAAAGGGGGAAAATAAGTATATGGGTAATTTAGAGCTCCCACAAGATATTGAAAGCACATTGTTACCACTGGAGCCGTTGAGTCTTCAGGCCGAAGCCTTGAATTTTGCTCTGTGTGGGGAGCCAAGAAACAGTTATTCATCACTGGAATGATGAAGCTAGTCCCAGAGATGCAGCTCCACCCCCTTTTTCGTGAGTTTCACTGCCAAATACATTTATTCATTCAATTTATTATTTTTTAGGCGTGAAGATGGTATGGCATTGACTCACTTACTTTGCACATGTCAACAATAAGACCACCTGCTAGAGAAAAGAACTATCACGCTTGGTAGAAGTCCCAAGGAAAATGAGGGAGACCCCGGATGAAATGAATTGACACAGCAGCCACAACAACGGATGCAAACATATCCAAGATTTTGAAGATGGCAAGCACTGGGCAATGATTCAGTGGGTTATACCTATGCTCTGTCACTTAGTGTTGAAGCTCACTTGAGGGCAACTAGCAGGAAAGACCCAGAAAATTACAGGGCTCAATTGTTTCGCTGGCTGAGAGGTTTTCTTCACTTCTGAATTGTTCCTTCTAACAAAACACAAACCCAAGAAACAACCAACTGCTTAGCTCTTTCTTTTCTTCATCTCATGTAAGTCATACAGAAACAAAAATGTGGAGAGCAGATACCGGGAAGCTTAAATAGTTTCATAGATTTAATAACAAATTGTGATTTCCCCTTTTATTCTAATCATCATGACCATTGATGGAGGGCATTTAGATGCGCTTGGTAAAGGTCTAGCATTTCAGATGTATTAATAAGCTGTGTTAGCCAGGGTGGATGAGAGAAGTAAATTCATAGACACTCATGTATGTATAAGAAAGAGCTTTATATAAAAGAGTGATTGTATGTTTAAAAAAACCTCCCTGCCCAGTCAGATCAAGTCCATAAGTTTGATAGTAGCCCATATGTTTATAAATTCCTCTTCAGGCACACGTAACATATGCAATGACAGTGAGTGGAAAGTCTTGTGGATCCAGTTGGTGGAAGCACCTCAGAACTGGCCCGGGTCTCAATATGGTTCCTCCAGCTGCAGGGCTCTGGCTCCATCACTGTAACTCCATGTACCTTACCAACAGGATGTGGAGCAGAGAGTATCTGGGCTCCAGGGAGCTATTTAGCTTCATCGTGTCTCCTGATTGACAGGCTAGACCCCATTCCGTCCTCAAACTGGCAGTAGGTTATGTAACTGCCACACTAGCCCCAGGCTTGTGACAACAGTAGGAAGCAGGCGTCCATGCTGTATTACGGTTGCAAAAGTGGCTGCATGAATAAGTGAGGGAAGTTGTCCAACTTCACAGAGCTGCATTAGCACACCGCCAAGACACCTGCGGGCTCCGTGGTGTCCATTTCCTCATCTTTACCCACATAATGCCCTGCTGACAGGACCCATGACCTCTCAGAAAGTTTTATTAAAAGACAGTGCAATCTTCTTAGGTCTCATTGCTTCCCAGGGTTTCTGGGCTTGAAGTATTTAATGTGACAATCGCCATGTGTAGAAGAGGGGCATCACAAACTTACTTTTAATGTCCGCTTTAATTTAAAAGGATCATGAAGTCCTTTTCTTCTTAAGGTTAGTGCTAAGGTGGATTTTGTTTTTAGCTCAACCTTTCACCAAGAGAAGAAATTCTTGATTCAGCCCACGGGCTGAAGTCTCCCCCAGCCACTGCTTAAGCACATCAAATCCTGGGATCTGCTTGCTAGGTACACTGCACACAGCTCTAATTGCTAGGAAGACCAAACACCCTATTATGTATGACCTCCACCTGGACACACCTTAGTCTTTTGACATAAAGAAGACTAAACCTTCTCCCCTTTCCATGTGCCAGTCTTTTAAAAGATCGCAGAACCAAACCAAACCAAATCCCCGCCATCAAGTCCATTCTGACTCACAATGATCTACAGGACACGATAGAACTGCCCTGGTGGGTTTCTGAGGCTTTATATCATGATGGGAATAGAAAGCTTCATCTTTCTTCTGCAGAACAGCTGGTGGGTTTGAACTGCTGACTTTACAGTTAGCCCCACATTCATAATCACTTCACCACCAGCATTCCCTCTTTAATAGGTAGACGCCTATTATTTCTCAGGCGTTCCATTCCTTGGGAAAAATTTCCCATTTATTCTTTCTTTGAATCAGTCTGTGTCCTTCTCATTTTCCCACTGGCTGGGCACTGGGTAAGTTGCCAGGGCCTCTTGTCAAGAGGGTCTAGCAAACCTGGGCCCAGGAACCTCGGACTGTTTGACTTGACACCTCCCATCCTCCCTGAGAGTGGCAAAGGCACTTTGAACCTGAAGTGGTTCTGGCTTTCCTTTCTAGAAAGCAAATCACATTCACCTCATTTCAGTTTAATCAAGGTCAAAGATTTCCAGGACACAGAAATGGGGCCATGAAGTAGGCTTCCCTCTCCCCAGAAAGACCATAGCACTCTGATAAAACCCTGGCCCTGCCATCATTCATCTGTGGCTGGCTGTAGGCACACAAGCACACATCTTATATTTGTAATTTAAATAGACAGCTTCCAGTAAGCATTGTGGCTATGTTTCAGGGTTATAGGTTGGAAAAGGTTTGTGTGGATTCTCTGAGAAACTACAAAACAAAACAAAACAAAAGCATGGACTTTTAAAAGTCTCATCTTCTTTTGTAAAAGAACTCATTTAGAACATAAAGAGTTTTTTTTATCAGTGCTATGACAGAAATTCCCCAAAGACTTGACTTTATTTTCACAGCAAAACTTACACTGTGGTGGATAAGGCTAGATGTCAAATGGCCGCCTCTATTTATGACCTGGAAACACTTCCTAATGAAAATCAGACTGCAGCCTTTAAGAAAGATTACAAAGGGGATAAAAACCCTTACAACTTTTCCAAGAAGCACCAACATGGTGAACAGAGAAAACACTCAAATTTCCAAAGATTTCATTTTATTGGGCGCCACAATAAATCACGACAGGAGTGGCCATCAGGAAAGCAAAGGACATACTGCTTTGGGCAAATCTGCTGCAAAAGGTCTCTTAAAGCATTAAGAAGCAAAGCTGTCATTTTAGTTGGACATGAATAAAGAAGACTGAAGCAGAATTGACATCTTTGAATCATAATGTGGGAAAATCATTTTGAATATATCATAGATTGCCAGAAATTCAGGCTGGATGAACTTGTTATAGTTGTTAATGTCACATGGCCCTGGGCTGAAAGCAGAGAATACAAGGAAGATATGTACTAGTTTTATTGACTATGCAAAGGCGTTTGACTGTGTGCATTACAACAAAGTATGCATATGACAAGAATAGGACTCCCAGAACACTTCCCTGTGCTCATGTGGAATCTGGACATGGATCAAGAGGTAGTTGTCCACACTGAGCAAGGGAATTCTTACAAGGTTTAAAATCAAGAAATGTGTGGGCCAGGGTTGCATCTTCTCAATACACCTACCAAATCCGTACGCTGCGCAGCTAATCAGAGAAGCTAGATTTTAAGAAGAAGAACTCAGCATCAGGCTTGGTGGGTGGGTGGGGGGAGCCTTATTAACAACCTGAGATAAGTAGATGACTCAACCATGCTTTCTGAAAGGGAGGAGAACTTGAAGCCCTTACTGATGAAGATCAATAATTGCAGACATCAATATGGATTGCAACCTAATATAAAGAAAACCAAAATCTTCACAAGTGGGTCAATAGATAGCTTCATTTTACCTATTGAAGAAAAGATTGACATTGTCAAAAATTTCTTCTTGCTTGAATCCAAAATCAATGTTCTTGGCAGCAGCAAGCAGGAGACCAAACGATGGATTTCATTGGGTAAATCTGCACAGGAACTCTTTAAAGTGTTGAAAAGAAAGGATGCTACTTTGAGCGCTGAATGTTTCTGACCCAAAGTATGGTAGTGTGGTTGTTACATAATCTGGTGTCAGTTTGAGAGGATTTTGAGTGAAGGGGTAGAGTCTGGCCTGTCAATCAAGATATAGCCAATGAGGCCTCTGTACAGGCATGGACTTCTCCTGAGGATCCTTGAGAACTCCTGTATTATCCTCTTTGGAGACATCCCCGAAGACAAGACAATTGGCACTATGAGGATAGACGCCATATCCTGGGAACTGGAGAAGCCATGTGGAGACCCATGCCATTGCTCAGATTTGGGTCCAATGCCACTGGATCTAAACACTTCCGATCCACTGGCCTGTGATAGTCCTGCATTTGGTGTTATTGCATGGGTCTTGTGAGTCTAAAGAGGACTTACCCTTATGAGCTTCTATGGATTTGTTCCTCTAGTCTACCCAGACTAACACACATAGTTTCAATAGTCTCATATGCATATGAAAGTTGGGCATTTAATAAGGAAGATTGAAGCCGAATCAGTGCATTCGCATGATGGTGCTGGGGAAAATGTTGAAAGGAGAATAACAAACAAATGTGTCTTGGAGGAAGTACGGCCACAGCACTCCTTAGAAGTAAGGATCACGAGGCTTTGTTTCATGTACTTTGGATGTGTTTTCAGGAGAGACACGTCTCTGGGAAAAGGCATCAAGCTTGGTAAAGTGGAGGTGCCGTGAAAGAGAGGAAGACCATGAAGGAGTTGAACTGACACAGTGGCTGCAAAAACGGGCTCTAATATAATAATAATTGTGAGAACGGTGCAAGACCCCGCGGTGGTTTTTTCCTGTGTGTCCACGGTGGCTATGAGTCAGAACCAACCCAGGAACACCTAACAACTACAGCCCCAAGAACAAGCCAACCTGACTGGGAAGGAGGCTTCTGGAGCCAACAGTGAGAAGACTTCATCTCACAGACTCTGGACGTGTTATCAGGAGGGAACAGTCCCCGGAGAAGGGCAGCATACTTAGTATAATTGAAGGTCAGCATGAAAAAAAAGAAAACCACTTCCCAATGCGATGGATTGACTTAATTGCTGAGACAATTGACTCAAATATAGGCACAACTACAAGCATGGTTCAGGACCAACAATTGTTTTGTTCCGTTGAATGTTGGGTCACTATGCTTTGGAACTGATTTGATGAGAACAACCAACAACAATAAGCTATGATCTGAATTCTAAGGCATCTGAGGATTTGTTTTTTTTCCTTGCTTCCCTTATAAGATCTTATGTTTTTCATTTTCAAAAGCGACATAAAGGGATTCTTGAAAAGGGCTAATTGAAAGGTTTTCTCACAAAGGAGTATTTGACTTTTGGTTGACTCTGTAACTATCAAAATTAATGGTGCAAAGAATGGCAAACTGGACAAACATGCTGCGCAGACCCTCGACAATGAAGACACGAGAGACCCAATGGAACAGGTTACAGATGACAATCCTAAAACCCTGATTTCCACAGGAAACCATGGCGAAGTGGATTCAACATCAACCAGAAGAGACTGAGTGAAAACTGGGAAAGAAGAAACAGATGAACAAATTGTTAGCTGGCTGGAGCGCTGTGGTCATTTTCAATGTTCAAGACAGTGAAATGTCATCGCAAATAAACAATGGCAACTGGCCATAAGAAAGATGAGATCCTTCTTTATTGTCCACACTGTCAATAATTATTGGCCATAAGGATGGTCACCCCCCCACCTTCACACACCCAGGGGTCAGTTAAAATACCACCCCACCCCACCCCACCAGCACAGCCCTTGCTCTGACTAAAGTCAGAGTTTAGCCCTTGTGAATTGGGCTCCTGGTGCACCACTCTCACTTCTGGAGGGGCATGAGTTCCTCTTCATTAGAGAAGCAAAGAGCTTTGGGATTGCCCCCGCCACCCTGGATGGGCAAGAACTCTATTTATAACCTGCTGCCCCCCTCCCCCCGATGCCCTTTGGATACCACCCCTCTCCTCCTTGAATTTCTTCCAGGAACAAGCACTCTGATCTCAGCCAGACACTGAGCTGGCACAAACTACTTCTGGATCAGGTGCCCAGACCAGACAACATCTATTCCAGAGGATTTCCACTTGGGATCAGGTGCCCCCTCCCTTCCCCTTACTTAATTAGTTCTTTGGCTGGCAGAGGGACCTCACCCATACCAAGTGCCCTGCTCCTCACAGTTCTCTCCCTTCTTTGCTTGGATTCCTCTTTCCTTCCTTCCTTCTCTCCCTCCCTTCTTCTTTTTACTCTATAGTTTTGTCTTTTTCTTCTGTCACTCCCACTTTCCCTTCTTTCTATTTTTATTTTTTCTTTGAGTGATTTATTTACTATTTTATCTTTCCTTCTCCTTTATTTCATTTAGTGTAGTTTTCTTTTATGTCACACTCTCACCCACTTTCATGACCCCAATTCTACCACATGAATCCAGCTAGACCAGGAGATGTACAGTGAAGTTGGAAACATGGGAAACTTAGGATAGATGATCCATCAAGACTAGTAAGAAGAGTGGTAATACCAGGAGGGTGGAGGGATGGAGGAATAGAAAGGGAGAACCAATTTCAGGGATCTACATGTAGCCTCCTCTCTGGAACATGGACAACAGAGAAGTGAATGTTGGGACACATTGTACAGTGTACAGTATGAAAAAATAACAATTCATAAATTACTAAGGGTCCAAAGGGGAGGGGGGGAGGAAGGGTAATATAGGGAGCTGATAATGGGGGCCTGGAGGGAGGGAGAGTGTTTTGAAAGTGATGATGGCAATAAGTGTGTACATGTGGCCTGCATACAATTAATGTTTGTATGGATTGTGATGGGAGTTGTATGAGCCCCCAATAAAATGATTTAAAAAAATTCTCTTGTTTTTATTGTCTTTTCTCTTTCAGTTAATATTTTTATGGTCGATTTCTTGATTTTTCTCACATGTGCATGATCACTTTCTTTTTTTCCCCAGATATTTCTCTTTTGTTTTTTCATAAATACACACTTTTATTTGCTATTTCCAGGGGAAACTGAGACGTTAAACTGTAAGCTGATAAAATACGGATACCAACAAAAGTCTAAAAGTATAAATATCCCCTTGTAGTCAATTTTAGTGGGTTAAGTCTTAGTGTCTTTAAATTAAAAAGCAAACAAACCACAAGCCTATCTAGGAGGTCAGAGTTCCAAGCTAGGCGCCCTGGCTCCGTGGGTAGCCTCTGTGTGGTGGGAGGGCCCGGAGGTGGCAGATGTTTCTTCCTAATGAATTGACCATGACATTTCCAAGTTCTGAAGTGGCCAACAGATCATAGGAAGACGTTTCTTTAGGCTCCTGCTTGAAGTCAACAGCTCCATCAAATGGTTAGCCTTGATTCAGGGCCAATTATGATCACTTTCTTTTGCTGCTATTTTTAAATTTAGTTCTCTCTATTGTTTTCTTGGCCCCCTTGATGGACCCATCCACATCCACATCCACATCCTCACTACCTTGCCACACCTGTGCATCCTGCAACCCCAGTGGCTGGGCAAAGGCCAATTTCAACTCCAGAATCCCAAACAGCCCATACCAGCCCAATCCACCCTCCAATCTCTCTCTCTCTCTCTCTCTCTCTCTCTCTCTCTCTCTCTCTCTCACACACACACACACACACACACACATGCACATTCTTTACCACGCCCATCAGGAGATACGTGGTGAGTATCTAGAACACGCCAACACAAAATCATTAATTACATACAGAGACAGCAAAATCTCGTTGTCTCAGAGATGGCAGACAATTTCAGGTCAAGCTGAGAAACAAGTTAGAGTGGCGCAAACACGTGTCTGAGATGCAGTCTCCGGAGACCTTTCTGGGAAGAGATGGCCTTAGAACTACCTGACAGCACAGCCCAACAACAAACATTTTTCTTGGCGTCTTGTTTTTTAGGCCTGTTCCTGAGACTCTTTGTGTAGTTTGATTCAGGCAATTGCATTGGATAGACTGCATCAGCGCTAGTTTCTTAGATATGTTTCTTTTTACATATGTTTTCAGATATTAAATATAATAATTTATCACCCTATTTTAAAATATGGGAATTCAGAACTACCCATTACAAGATAAGGGGGAAAAGTTAAAAAATTTTTTAGAAAATTAGGTATTAAAGGTCTTACTTCTAAAGGAAGCGATATTTGGATCCGTGGTGACTACTTGATTACACATTAGCTTCAGTCATGAGGTCAGTGACTGGAACTTACCAATCACTCTGCAGTCTTTAAAGGATTTAAAGCAGTGGAAACCCAAAGGGGCAGTTCTTTGTCCAGGGGGTTGACAATGCATTAGACTGAATTAGATGGCAGCAGATGTTTGCTTTTGCTGTGGGAAGTCGTGCAATATACACAGACAGTGCAGGACTGGGCGGTGTTTCCTTCTGTTGTGTGTAATGAGTAGGAACCAACTTGATGGCATCAATAACACTAAAAAGCCAGAAGACAACTTGAGCCGAGTGGGAAATGAAAACAAAATTGAAAGGGTACATCTATTGGAAGATCTGAAAGATAACTTAGAGTGTTAAACACATAAGATATCATAGCAAGTGGCCTAAATCTTTTGAAGAACTAAATTTTCCTTCTTCAAATTGTGTAGTAAGCATCTCAGAACACATTTTAATGTATCGAAGTCAGTGGGTAGTTCTTGTTAAACGGTTCGGAGCAGACCTTGACTCCAAGCTTATTTTTAAGAGAAAGTCAAACTTCTCTTTTAAGAGTCTCTGTGCATGGGTGGAGAAAGTGTGTCATCTAATAACAGGACTGGGACATTTTACTCTTAATCATGGAGTTTGAACTCTGACAGACTCACTGAGTTCAGAACATTTGAATCTCTATGTATGGTATGAAACCCACCAGGACTCATAGCCACCAGTTAAACTGTAGAGTACAGTTTAACTCCTCTGGGAGGGTTCTGAGGCTATCACTCCATGAGAGCAGAGGCTCCTTTTTCCCTTGTGGAGTGCTTGCTGGGCTTGAAATGCTGACCTTGTGGTTAGCAGTGAAGCACGTAAGCCACAATACCACCAGGGCTCCTTTTTTATTGTACAAGTGCTCCAACTTCTGACCCTCCCTTTTAAAAATCATTTTATTGGGTGCTCAGATAGCTCTTCCATCCACTGTGTTAAGCGCACTTGTAAATTTGTTGTCATCCTTTATATCAGTTCCTCATTTTTTCTCCTCCTTCCCTCGTGATCCTTGATAATTTACCATTTATTTTCCTTCTGTCATGTCTTACACTGACTAATACCTCCCATCATGCCACCCACTTTTCTGTAGCTTGACTCCTTTTTAAAGGCAAGACATCAGAACTGCTTGCTATTCAGTTGCTATGAAGTGGTACTTGGGAAATATCCCAAGTTCATATGATTGGCAAGGTGCAAATATATCTCTGGGTCAAGGGACAACATGTAAAGCATAACCTGACCTCAGATTTAGTACAAGCTCACGTCCTGCAGTCACCCAAGGCGATCACCAAAGCTCTGGCTCTTCAAGAAGCAGAAACTCGCTGTGCTGAGAAAGCCCAAAGAGGTTACCGACCTCTCCCAGGTTTTGGTCATTTCAACAGCTTTCCTTCTGATCATGACTCTTTTTTGTCTCTACCCGGGTATTCATTTAGGGCCCTCTGTTGTGTTTAATCATGACATAAAAAAAATCAACCCACTTTCTTTATTTTGCATGGCTTGATTCTAAGGTGAACTAAAGGGAGGACACACTTTGGCCTACATAAGCTTCTATTGCAGACAATCCAGCAGGCCAGGTTCAGGTAAGTTTTACCTCCAAGGCGTACTATGGGGGCTAGACTTCAGCCCATATGAGTGAACCACACCTTGGCAATCATGCAGTCCCTGCCTTCCCATCACAGTGAGCCTGGTATATTTCACAATATACAGAGGCTGTAGGCAGGGAAAGAAAAGCCAGACCTGACTGGACTTACCCCTTCTTATCCTGCACTTCTTTGGATGAGAGTACTTTTCAAAACATTCACTAAATGTCACAAAAGCCTGAATCATTCAAAGAAGACCCATACCATAAATAACTCCCCAGACCACGTTAGTACATGTCTCAACCTTGCCCCTCACTGCCTCAATCCTGATAGATTTGTATTTGAACTAGCACACACTTAGGGAGATAGAGCTCTCTACTCCAATAAAGAATTACAGTCTTAAAAAAAAAGAATTATAGTCTTGGAAACTCACATGGCAGTTCTACCCTGTTTTAAAGGATTGCTGGGAGTTCCCATAGACTCAATGGCAGTTAGGATTTTTTTTTACTTTAAAATCTACAGGGAGTCACTTAATTCTCACTGACAACTCTAGTCAATACACCAGGTCATCATCCCATTTTACAGGGGGCAACTGATACGCAAAGATAAGGATTTCCCCAATGCCATACGACGAAAAAGTGGCAGGTGGTTTGCTCCAGAACCTGCTTTCAGAACTACTGTATGGAAAGATCATTTGCTTTGGCTGAAATGGTTGGAGACATTCCACGTGTTTCACTAAAGAGAAAGTCATAAACTCTT
>PVJH01026145.1:0-25232 GCA_004026705.1 Nesogale talazaci | reverse complement strand
GAGAGAAGAAGCTAAGATTCCCAAGCGACAGTCGACAGAGAAATGAGGAGGAGGGACGTCTAGGCTGAAAAAAAGCGTTTTCAGATTCTGGTGGGTTGAGGGGAAAGTGAGGAAGTCTGGCTTATGTCTGCAGTGGTGTGAAGGGAAGATACTGAGCCACAGTGACTAGAAGGACCGCCTTTCATTTGATTTTAGAATTGATGCTCAGCCCAGAAAACAACATGTTTAGGGGTGGAAAGGGGCCTGAGGCCTCATTGGATACACAAAAAGCCCCAAACGGAAGGGAGAATGTCTGAGCGGGGTCCGTGGCGAGGACAGGAGAGCTCAGACTCAGGGTGACCGCCTGTGTCTCAGAACAGAACTGTGCCCCACGGGCCTTTCAGTGGCGGGTTTCCTGCTAGCTCTCCGGGCCTCTGAGAAGAGGTCCTGTCGGTACCATTCCACCAGCGCCCCATCTGGGTGTGTTCAGAGCTCCTCCCCTCCGCCCAGAGCTGTCTGGATTGGCGTCATTCACTCCCCATGGGACCCTCCCATGGGTTGGTCCCCCGCTGCTCCCAGCCCAGCAGCACCAGCAGAGGAAGACTTTCCCTTCACCTTGGTGCTCACTACGCGCCGTGCTGTGGTTCTGATGCTGGCGGTCAACTCTTTGAAATGACCCGCAGCCTGGCAGGAGAAAGACAGGGCTTTCTCCTCCCATAGACAACACTTTCTATTCCCAGGGACAGTTACCGTCTCGGAAACCCACAGTAGTTCGCCCTGAGTCGGATGGCAGGGACTTTGGTGTGTTTTGAGTCCTAATAAAAATCCCATGTTGGGGGGCTGAGCCCCGGTGGCGTAGTGGTTGTGCGCGGGACTGCGGCCCACTGGGACGGAGGTTCAATTCCAGCAGTGGGGCTGGGCCTCCTACTCCCACCACCGGAGAGCAGTGATGCCCCCCCCCCAAAAAAAAAAATCCCATGTTGGGGCTGAGCCCCGGTGGCATATGGCATAGTGCTTGTGTGCGGGACTTTGGCCCACTGGGTTGGAGGTTCAAATCCAGCAGCAAGGCTGGGCCTCCTACTCCCACCACCAGGGCAGTGATGCAAAAAAAAAAAAAAAAATCCCATATTGCATCTCATTGGTCTGACGTGGATCACATGTCTGTTCATGAACGAGGGAATTGGGCCCCCTGGCCTGTAGCACTCTCTCTTACCCCTGTCTCACCCCACAGAAACGCTGTACTACACAGACGACACTGCCATGACCAGGGCCCTGGTGCAGTCCCTGCTAGCCAAAGAGGCCTTTGACGAGGTGGACATGGCACAGAGGTGAGGTGACCCCGGGATAAGGTGGGCAGGGTCCCTCCTCCACTTGGCCAGAACACTGGTGACGTGTCCCCATCGTATTTTGAGGGCTGGGGCCTCCTAAACCAGATGGGCCCGCACCTCTGGGGAAGGTCCTCTGGAAAGTCTCCTTTCCAGGCCTGGGAGGGACTACCTAGTCACCCCAGTCCCGTGGCCCCTGCTACCCCCAGGTTCGCGCAGGAATACAAGAAGGAGCCTGATAGGGGTTACGGGGCTGGCGTGATCACCGTCTTCAAGAAGCTCCTGAGCCCTCAGTGCCGAGACGTCTACGAGCCTGCCCGGGCCCAGTTTAACGGAAAAGGCTCTTATGGCAACGGGGGTGCCATGCGGGTAGCCGGCATCGCCTTGGCCTACAGCAATGCCCAGGATGTGCAGAAGGTAACTGGCTGCACCCACCTTTCTCGTCTCCCCACACCCTTGGTCTGTGCCTAGTGCTTACAAGCTGTGAGCTGTAGGGTCTTTGTTCTCCTGGGGAGAAAGAAGGGACCGTTAGCATCTCGGAAACTCCCAGGGCCAGGTCTATCCTGTCCTGTAAGGGACCTGTGAGTCGGCATCGACTCGAGATCAGCGAGTCTTGAGCATGGCCCTTGACAGCGGTCTCTGCCCTGGTTCCCCTAGTTCGCCCGGCTCTCGGCCCAGCTGACCCACGCCTCCTCCCTGGGCTACAACGGGGCCATCCTGCAGGCCTTGGCCGTGCACCTGGCCCTGCAGGGGGAATCGTCCAGCGAGCACTTTCTGGAGCAGCTCCTGGGCAGCATGGAAGAGCTGGAGAATGACGCGCAGGCCCTCTCGGACGCCAGGGAGTAAGGACACTGGATGTGGCCGGCCGCATCTGCCACCCGGGCAGAGCCTCCGTGGCCTGCTCTTGGGAGGGAGGATGCCCCTTTGCCTTGTGTGTTTCAAGGGCCCCAGAGAAGCCCAGTCCCACCCATATTTTCCCCCATCAGGACAGCCCGTCCATCCACCCCCACCCCCGCGCCCTCACCTGCAGCCCCTTCCCGCTGCCCTGATGCTCTCTGCACTCCCAGGCTGGGCATGGAGGAGCGCCCATACTCCAGTCGGCTGAAGAAGATTGGCGAGCTTCTGGAGCAGCCCACGGTGACCAGGGATGAAGTGGTGGCTGAGCTCGGTGGGTGGACCCTGACTGACACACCCCCCACGCACCATCCCCGTACTCAGATGGGGCTGAGGGAGGGCAGCCCAGGGTGCAGTCACTCCCTGGGCTGACATAACTGCAGGGCCCTTGGCCTTCACCCTCACAGACAACCATCTTTGGGAATGGCCAGTTCCTGTAGCCCTTGTGGCCTCTTGGTGACGTCAGCACTCACCTGCCCAGTGGGCTGGACACTGTGCAGCAA
This sequence comes from Nesogale talazaci, assembly GCA_004026705.1. Classification (NCBI taxonomy): domain Eukaryota; kingdom Metazoa; phylum Chordata; class Mammalia; order Afrosoricida; family Tenrecidae; genus Nesogale; species Nesogale talazaci. The sequence continues at coordinate 22,531 of PVJH01026145.1, read as the reverse complement.
GTTCCACATGCAAAGGGGCTTCAGAACACTCGTCAATAATTGTGGGGTTTTCCACAAACATTTTGAAGCCCCCTGCATCTGAGTTCCTGTACGATCACGGCAGCCCGGGAAGCGTGCTGATACCCCGAGGTGTCTCTGTGGTTAAGGAACTCTTCCTGACGCACAGCCCGGGAGGCACACTCTTCACTTGAGGCCTATCACAGCCCGGCCTGGAGCGGAGCGTCTTGGCTTGGGGCAGGGGCGGGGAGCCCTGGGTGTGGGTCACAGCCCCCACCATCTGGCTTCCCACAGGGAACGGCATTGCTGCCTTTGAGTCGGTGCCCACTGCCATCTACTGCTTCCTGCGCTGCATGGAACCCGACCCTGAGATCCCTGCCGCCTTCAACAGCCTCCAAAGGACACTCATCTATTCCATCTCCCTGGGCGGGGACACAGACACCATCGCCACCATGGCCGGGGCCCTGGCCGGCGCCTATTACGGGATGGAACAGGTGTCCGAGAGCTGGCAGCAGAGCTGTGAGGGCTATGAGGAGACAGATGTCCTGGCCCAGAGCCTGCATCGCATTTTCCAGAAGATGCCATGAGAACCACAGCTGCTCAGCTCTGCCATGGCCAGTGGAACCAGCCTTCACTCCCATCGGACCCCCTGGGGCTCCTCAGCTGGGGCCCCCTGGGGGCTGAGGTCTCGGGGCAGGCCCCTTGGACCAGTGAGGGGGGGACCATGCCTCGCTGGGGCTGCCTCCTGGTTTGTGGCAGAGCCCCCAGCTCGGCCCACGTCCTCAGCCAGAGGCCGCGGGGAGCCGGGCAGTTTTTAGCGGGGGCGGGGGTGGGGGTTCCTGGCCTTTTACTTCATGATCTGGGACGTGGGGTTGGGGGAGGTGCAAGGATCGCTGCTGCGGCATCATGGCTCCCCGATGAGTTTTAGCCAGCGTGCTGGGAAGCCCTCTGAGGAGACAGGCCCTTGAGGCAGCACGGGGCCAGGCTCCAGGACTGGAGAGGGTACCGCTCGCCCATCACCTCCAAGGGACCTCCTGTTCCGGGACTGTGGGTTTACCAAGAGCTTCCAGCAGGAGGCACCAGCAATAAACAGTCTCAGTAAAGCCCCCCCGCTGCTGCCCACCTTCCTCCCGAAACAGCAGGGCTTTTCCCAGGAGTGAGGGCCTAAGCCGGCTGAGGCCAGTTCTTCCAGGCGTTCTGTCCTCAGGTGGCAGCGTTCAGCCAGGAAGAGCCGAGCAGGCGGAATGCCGTGGGGTCTTCAGTCGGAGAGTCCTCCTTAGCCCTGGCAGCTGACCTAAACCAGCCAGGATTTCCTCCTCCAGAACCTGCTCCCTCCACAGACCCCGGGGCCCCTCCTGCCCCCAGCTTTCAGGTGGGCAGGGTCTGTCCTCAGAGTGAATGCTGTGTGCTTCCTTCTGAAGCTTAGGCACTGCTGATTAAAGGCCAAGCCCCAGAGGAAGATACGTCCCGCAGCTGTGTTGGGGAATAAAACTGAGAGAAGGGGAAGTTCGCTGAGCAGCTGTCCCGGCCCCACGAAGAGAAGCTGAGGGCGCAGGACCGGTCTGCTTTCTGCCAGGCAGAGCACACCCCAGCCCGCAGTCCCACACCTCCAGAGGCAGAGGCAGCCCTGCAAGTTCTGGGGCAAGTTCTGCCCCAGGCAGCACCCCCAACCTTGTCTGCAACACTGGCCCCCACCCTCAGGAGCAAAGATTCATGATTTCATGGATAATTTGTATCAGATGTTGAGATTTGGCCTTTGGGGTCCTGAGGCAACTGTCCTGCTCCACCACCCGGAGGACTTGCAGGAATGGATGGTCGAGGAAGCAACGAGGCGCAGAGCCTCTGCAGCTGGGGTGCCCGAGCAGGGCTGAAGGGAGCGGGGGTGCCAGCTCCTGGGGGCACAAGGCAGCCTTGAGAACCCCCACAGCACCCATACCCAGAGGCCGCAGCTCCCCCCACACACGGTGCCGTTTCGTACAACAGGCTTTATTGCGGTGGTGCCCAAACACTACAGTTGGTGTTACTTGCTTTTTTAAAAGAAGTCTCATTTTCTTGAATTCCCAAGTGCGTTTTTCCCAAAGCCACAGTGGCACTAGACTCCCTAGACCAGGTTCAAAGTAGAATTACTCATATTAAATATTTCGACCTGGATCTCACAGGACCGGGACTGGGAAGGCGCAGGATGATTCCGTCTTCATAGTTAAAGCCTGGCCTGGTTACCAGCGCTCGTCAGCCAGGTGGCCCCCGCAACCAAAATCCCCACAATGTTTTGGAAGACACCAGCCACCCCTCCACAGCATCCTCAGGAAGCAGCTCAGCTCTGACAGTCTGTAATCTCCATAACACCCCTCCCCCTGGGGACTGGCTGATGCCAGTCAATCAGAAACCCCAGCCAGTCAGATTCTGGTCGGTTTTAACCGCAGGAAGTAGGAGGTTGAGCCCAGAACCCTCACCGGTACCACCAGGTGAGGCTCTTCTAGCCATTGGCTTGGGTGTTGGGGAGGAAAGCCCAGCCCTCGTAAAGTGTGGGGTGGGCAGGTCTGGGTGCTTCCTGTTGCGAGTGGGGGTGAGCAGTCCACTAACCCGCCGGGTTTGGAGGTGGCAGAAGGGCAAGGTCCTCCGGGAGCCAGAGCACAGCAGTGTGGGAAGTCAGTGGTCACCCTCTTGATTCCCATGGGGACAGCTCGGAGTTAGCCAGCACTGCAGCAGTTCACACGTGCGGGGGGGGGTGGGGGGGCGGGGAGTGCACCGACCTGTCTGACTGGGGGGTAAGGCCTTGAGCCACCAAGAACCCCACCAGCCTTGTATGGGCAAAAATGCCCCTAACCCCCCACCCCCAGCACAGATCCAGTGGGAGAAGGTAGTGCCTCTCACAGGGGGGGGGCATGCTTGGGGAGATGGCATCGAGTCAACTCATACCAGAGGGGCCTACTGGCACCCTTTCTCAAGGCCTTAGCCTCCTGGGCCCGAATCCTGCTCAGAACAGGAAATTGGAACCAGAGGAGGAGAGGAAGCCCCCATGGGTTAGCCTCTCCAGCCCACACAGGCCACCACGTGCTTCCGATTAGGGAAAAGCAAGCAGGAGCCGCACGCCTTCATCTCCACGCTTGTGTGCGCCCCCATGGCCAGACCAGGCACACTCCGCCTGGGGACAGATGTGAGAGCCCCACACTCCACACAGCAGGTGCAAGGGAGAGGCAGGAGCCACTGCTGAGGGCCTGTGCTAGACAAGCCCTTGTTGGAGCTTTGCCGCATAGCTGTCCTGTGTGGCTGCCCGATGCTGGTGGGGACAGCATACATAGGAGAGGCTTTAAGGTGAAAGCTGCTTCCTGCCCAGGGTCTGGGCCAGACCCTCATGGATAAGCCCGAGACTGCAGTTGGAGTCGGGAAAGGGGCTGCCCTTTCCCAGGGGACAGCACCATCATCGGGGTTGCCCTTGAGACAGGGTGCACACTGGCCACCTTGGGTCCCCTTTTCCCCTTGCTCCCTGCTGCTTAAGGATGGCTGCTGCATGTGCTGGACGGCTGGAAGCATCCCAGCCATCGTGGGCCCAGCAAGAAGGGCAAACCAGGGCAGCCAGCGTCTCCAGTGGATGGAGCACAGCCCTCCACCTCCTCCCCACCCCCCGTGACTCGGCAGCAGCCTCTTCAACAGCAGAGCTGAATGTCCCCGCGGGACCCAGCCTCCAAAGTGGCCAGCAGGAGTCAGGGGAGGGGACCTCGGGCAGCAACTCAGCCTGCACCCTCAGTCTCCTGCGACCACCTCGGACCCAGCTGGGGACTGTTGTCTTCAAATGGAGGTTCTGTGTAACTGCAGATGTCTCTAGGACTAAGGTGGCGCGGTGGCAGCCAGGGCGCGGGCCCCCTGAGCCCCGCGGGTTATGTGGGGCAGAGCAGGAACCCGGAGAAAGAGGAGTGGATGTACTGCGTGGAGTAGAGGCCGTTGGCCTGGTCCGAGGGCATCTGCACCCACACCTGGTCGTTGGGCCGCAGCTGGAGCACGGCCCCACCCGACGCCTGGTCCAGGTAGCCCTTCTTGTACTCGTCGTAGGTGTAGGTGGCGGGCACGTTGTTCTTGTACAGGGCCACCCACACGCTGGTGCCCTTGACGTGCACGTGGTACGCAAAGTAGTAGACGCCGCCCACGGGGCAGGTGAAGATGCCGGTGGCGGGGTTGTAACCGCTGTGGCCGTTGTAGAGGGTCCGGTCAAACCTCACCGGCATGCCTGAGGCCGGGAATGGCGAGGTCAGCACGGCGGTGAAGGCGGGCGTGGCTTGGCCCGACAGCTCGCCTAGCCCAAACTGCGGCGTGCCCGCCTTGCCCAGCACAGCGCCCTCCACGCCTCCGTTGGGCAGGTGCAAGCCTGCGATGCCAGTCTCATCAAAGGCCCCAGGGGCGCCAGGAGGGCCCGGAGGCCCCGGAGGTCCTGGAGGACCTGTGAGTCCAGGGGAGCCTGGGACCCCGGGAGGCCCAGTGGGTCCAGCCAAGCCAGGTTCCCCCACCTTCCCTTCGCCAGGGGACCCTGGCAGGCCTGGCTCACCCTTAAGGCCTGGCAGGCCCTGGGGTCCGATCGGACCTGTGGGACCCTGGAGGCCTGGGATTCCTGAGGGACCCCGCAAGCCAGGCTGCCCGGGGAGTCCTAAGTCACCCTTCTGCCCCAGGGCCCCCGCCACCCCTGGTCCCCCTGGGCGGCCAGCAAAACCAGGCTCGCCCTTGGGCCCAGTGGGCCCAGGAGGTCCATGGGCCCCAGGAAGGCCCCTCTCTCCTGGAATTCCAGGCTTTCCAGCCAGGCCATTGGGTCCTTGGTCCCCCCGAATGCCAGGCGTTCCCGGAGGCCCTGCAGGTCCTGCCTCCCCCTTAGGCCCAAGGGGCCCACGTCTCCCAGGGAGCCCTGCAGACCCAGGAAGTCCAGGGGGGCCCCCAAGGCCCTGCGGGCCCGGTTCCCCTGGCTCTCCATCCTCACCTGGCTCGCCCCTATCTCCCAGGAGCCCTGGGACCCCAGCTGGGCCCTTGTCCCCCTTGGGGCCTGGCGGTCCAGGCATTCCATAGCCAGTCGGGCCTATCACACCAGGGGGACCCCGGCTCCCTGGCTCCCCTTTGGCTCCTGAAGGGCCCTGGAGCCCCGGCACCCCTGCTGCCCCCGGGACCCCGACACCATCCACTCCAGGGAGTCCTTTTGGACCCACAGACCCTGGCTCCCCCCTGGGGCCTGGCACCCCAGGAGGCCCAAACTCACCCTTGTCTCCAGGGGCCCCAGGAGACCCATCCAGACCAGGTTTGCCTAAGCCAGCTGGACCAGGGATGCCGGGAGGCCCAGGGGCACCCCCCTGCCCCGGGGGCCCCGGCAGCCCCGGCTGGCCCACTCCATTGTCCCCCTTGAGGCCTCGGCTGCCCGGGGGCCCAAGCTCCCCCTGAGGCCCTGGTTCCCCTCGGAATCCTGGGGGTCCTGGCACCCCTTGGGGACCTGGTTTGCCAGGGACAGCAATGCCTGAGGGGCCAGGGAGGCCAGGGGGTCCCGGAGGCCCCCGAAGGCCCTGGTCCCCTCGTATCCCCGTCTCCCCTCGGAGCCCTGGCTGTCCGGGTGGCCCAACCTTCCCTGGGATCCCGGGGAGTCCGGCCTTGCCCATCCTTGAGAAGCCCGGGGGCCCTGCAGGGCCAGGCTGCCCGTGGAGGCCCGGCTTCCCCGTGCCTGGTTTTCCTGGGAAGCCGGGAGGGCCTGGGGGTCCCCGAGGTCCAGGCTTTCCAGGAGGGCCAGGCTCGCCTTTCAGGTCCATTGGCAGCAGCTGTAGAGGCATTTCTGAGAAAGACAGAAAGGGGGACAGTCAGGGGCCCAGACAGTAGGAACAGGGTCCCCATCTGTCCACCCTCCCAGCCCAGTCTGGGATATGCTGGAAAGGGGGGAGGACTCTGAATGTGCTCATGAGGATCATTCCCAGTGCCCTCCCTGCCTTCACAAATGATGGACGAGGACCCAAGCCATGCTGTAAGCACCCAAGTGGCCCAGGACCCAGGCAGGGACCCTTACTGCTGCATGGCCGCGGGTGGGGTGGCCACCAGATGGCACCAGCAGGTCTCCTTAGTGCCTATGTGAGCAGGACCCCTTCCCACCTCCCCCATCTGAAGACCGCCTCTGCCCGCTGCTGGCCACACACCGCTTCCAGGCACTCCAGCCATGGGGCACCCCTGACCAGCATGGGAAGGTCTTGGGTGGAGGTGGAGGGGCAGAGCTGAGGGCCGAGGAATCTGGAGAAAGGAGGAGGGCGTGTGGTGGAGGTCAAGGAGGCTGGCAGGGTGGGGGCACTCACCCAGGTACTGGCCCTTGCCCTCGCGGAAGGGTGGTCCTACAGGTCCTTTGTGCATGGGCTGCACCTGCACGTACTTCACGGGGGCGTATCCAGCTGCCCCACCAGCCCCGCCACCGGTGGCCCCCCGAGGTCCGCTTCCCAGTAGCAGCAGAGGCAAGAACGTCAGAGCCCCCCACATGGCGTCTCGGGAGTGCTGCAGGGAGGGACAGAGGGGGTGTCAGGCCACCACTGCAGTCAGAAAGAGGCCCAGGAGTTCACAAAGCGAAGTGTCCAGAGAGCGTTCCAGCAATCCCCAAAGTCACGGCATCTGCAGCAGTTCCCACTGCTCCTCCCTGAGTCTGCCTCACCTGGGCCATGGCCGCCGCCGGCCCTGGGCTCTATCTTTACAGATACCATCCTACTTCATGCTCCCAACGTCCCAGAGTGTTCTCATCGCCACCCCATTTTCCAGATGACAAAACTAAAACCAAGGTCACAAAGCAGCGGCCCTGGGCTTTGGACTCCACTCGAAGTTGATGCCCTCCCGACTGCCTTCAGGTTCAACCCAGCCGTGCTGAGCATGACGTTCAAGGCCTTTTTCATCGCATTGAGCCCACCCAAGAGCCCAGTCTACCTGTGCTCTCAACATCCCTCTTCCCTCCCCTCCCTCTTGCTCCAATAACAAGAACTCCCCCAGCTCCCTGACACCAGGTGGCTGGCTCCACCCAGCAAAGTCCTCCTCACCACCCCCACCCCCCAGTCTTAGTGACCCAGACTGCTGGAACCACACCCATTCCCACTGTCACAGTTTAAGAGACTAGAAGGTCATATTCCTTTTTTTTCTCTTACACCCCCAAAAGGCCATAGCAGTCTCAACCTGGGAGTCAAATGACCCTTTCACGGATTCATAACAGGAGCAAAATGGCAGTGATTAAATAGCAACAAAAATGATTATATGAAGCCGAGCCCTGGTGGCGCAGTGCTTGTGTGCGGGACTGCGGCCCACAGGGTTGACAGTTCAAATCCAGCAGCAGTTCTCCAGGAACAAGGCTGGGCTTTCTACTCCCACCAGGGCAGTGATGCAGAAAAATAAATAAATAAAAAATAAATTTATGATTGGAGTCACCATAGCATGAAGAACTGTATGAAAGGGTCACGGCATTGGGAGGGTTGAGAACCACTGGGCTAGGGGAAGACTTTCTCTCTCCTGTCGGCCCTGAGGAAAGGTCCTTGTCACCCAGAACATCTGAGCCCAGTGTCCCTTGGAGAGAGGCATGCCTGTGGCATGCCAGTTTTCCTCTGGGCCTAAGAGGGTCTCAGCACAGGACTCCCCCCACTCCGGGCCCCTCTTTCTGGATGGTGCTGATGTCCCTCCCTCTCTCCTAAAACGTGATGCAGGACACACCCCAGGGAAACTCTCTTTACTCCCAGAGGGCCGTGCTGTCATCCGTGTGTTCCTTCCCACCCGAATCCTGTCTTATTAACCTAGCATCCATAACCTCAGCCTCATGGACATAGCTTAATCCTGAGTCAAGACACAGAGCAAAACCAAATGCACTGCCATTGAGGGGATGCCTGCTCAGAGAGACCCCTAAAGCTGCCCCCGGGGATTTCTGACACTGTCACTCAGCGGTTCTCAACCTGTGGGTCATGACCCCTCTGGGTCACCGTAGCAAAATGACAGCGATGAAGCAGCAAGGAAAACAATGTGATGGTTGGGGATGACCACACGTGAGGACCTGCCGTACAGGGGGGCGGCAGGAGGAAGGTTGAGGACCACTGCTATAACTCCTCATCTCATCGTGGGAGCAGACAGCCCCATCTGGCTCCCTGAAGCCGGCCGGGGGTTTTCAACTGCTCCTCTTGGGGACCGCGGCCTGATGCGTAAGCGCTACACCACCAGAAGTCAGGACTCAGGACACGTCACAAAATGAAGCCCGACTACATCACATCAAACAGCGCAGGAGAACCACGCAACATTGGACTTAGGGCTTCACGGAGGTGACACATTTGGGGGACCCACAGTTCAATCCAGGACGACCTTCAAGGCTCTGAGAAACTGTCACCTCACTAGACCCACTACCGCTGAGTCCTCACTCTTTTGTCTCCAGTGCTCTCCCCGCCACAGCATGGGGCTGAGCTCTGAGTGGGGAGAAAGCGTGGGCTGTGGGCTCAGATGCTGCCCTGAGTCCCCACTCACTAGCGGGGCCAGCTGGGGCCAGGGGCTCTCACCCTGTGAGCCTGGATGTCCTTATGCGTGAAACAGGATGCCACGTCCACACAGACACCGCACCCAAGTGTGCCGGCAGCAGTGTTCATACCCCCATCGCCAAATGGGAGCGCCCCGAGTGACTGTGCCTCCGGTGGTGAAGGGCAAATGTGTACAGCACACGAGGGCGATTAGTCAGCAAGGACAAGAAGTGACAAAACAGGCGACCAGGGGACACGAACTTGCTCTGTGAACTGTCAGCTAATACCAGCCCCACCCCAAGTACAGCAGGGGTGGTGTGTGTGTGTGTGTGTGTGTGTGTGTGTGTGTGTGTGCGCGTGTGTGTAATTCCAACAGAAGCTCGTTCTCAGGGCTGCTGTGATGGTATAAGAAACTTGCCTGGCATGGGTGGTTTCGAACTGGTACCCTTCAACATTGAAATGAGGGGCTGTGTGGCATTTTTCACACCTAAAGAGAATCCCCAGCCCCACCTCCCAGGCGGTACCTCGGGGACCTCTTCCCTGGGCCTGGCAGTGGCTGGGGGGAGAGCTGCGTGTGAGGAGCAAAGCTTCCCTGCTGCTGGCTGCAGCTGGATGCTCCCCGTGGCTCAGCGTCATACCAGGGAGGCTCCCCGAAGGCCTTGCGGAAGGTGGGTGGACCTAGCTTCCGGGTTCAAGTCCCAGCTCCTCCACCAGCCCGCTCTGCGACCTGGAGCAGACCCCTCAACCCCCCACCGAACCTCAGCAGAAGAGCAAAGCCTGGGAGCCTGGCTGCACTCACTCTGCCCCCTTGAGGACCCAGGCCCCCCATCCATTGCAAAGATGCCCGGCTGTGGATGAAAATCCGCACTCAGTGCCTGCCTAGGTCACATAGCAGCGAGGACCACAGCTGAGGCCTCGATACAGCGCTGCCTTTATCTGTGACTGTCACCAAACGTCCCCCAAACCACCCTCTGCCAATGTGGTGATGCCGACTCACAGGGACCCTTTAATGGGTTCCCAAGAGGGTCCATCTTTACGGGCAAGCAGACAGCCTCAGGGGTCTCGTTCAGATTAAAGAGGACGGTTCAGTCCGGCCTGAGCCACAAAGGCACCCCGAGGTCACGTTTTGCTCGGTCTGGTCTGAGTGCATTCCCTCTGGACATTCCATCGTCCCTGGGGTGAAAAGTCCCTCGCTAATACACCACACTGTCAGAAGGTGATCTGGTGGCCTAGTGGTCACACCTTGGGCTGCCTTCTGTAATGTAAGGTCGGCAGTTTGAAACCACCAGCCCCTGGGAGGGAGAGAGTTGGATCTGCTACGCAATAGCAGTAAGTTCACTTTTGTTTGCTTGGGTCAGAACTGACCCACCACCCCCTCTCTCTGCTGGAGAGCGGCACTCAAATAGGGGCCCCCTCCAGGCCGAGTCACCTGACCTGGGGGAGCCAGGGGATCCTGAGAGTCTTCCCTCTGTCCCCAAGCAGGGCGCTGGTTTGATTAGAGACCTCACTGACGTTACTTGAGGGGGGAGAGGAGGTAGAGGGGGTGGCGCGCTGGAAAGGCTGTGTAGGATGAAGGGCTGTGAAAAGAAAGGCCACCCTTGAACTTACACAATGTGGCAGCCCAGGGAGGACCGTCTGCCCCCCACCCCTGGCCAGCATCAGAGTCAAGGTGCACGGGACCCCCCAGGACACCGCAGGCTGTTCCCGCCCACCCCTGCATCTTACTCTGGGAAGTGGCTCTTGGGGCCCTGGGGCCCATGGGTTCCGACCCTGCTCCAATTTCCCCCTGTGGCTCTCCGGCTCCTCACGCCCCAGCTCAAGGCCCGCGGTCTCCACAAATGCCTCGTGCACCCACTTTCCCCCATCAGACTTGTAACTCCGGGGTCCACTGGAGGACTTTGCTCAGGGCCCAGGCTGGAAGGGGCGGCCGTGGGGCCACGCGGGGCCTGCATGCCAAACGAACTGCAGCCCCCGAGCGCCAGCCCCAGCAAGGAGCGGCCCCGGGAGACAGGGCGGCGAACCCTCTGGCTCCGGCACCGGGCCCGGGTCTGCTGCCCGCCTGACCTCAGGCTCCAGCGCGCCGGCGCCCGAGACCGCGGGGAGCGGGGGAGGAGCCTGTGGGTGGGCGGGGCAGGCAGGGGCGGGGCAGGGGCGGGGCGGGACGCGCGCCCGAGGTGGCCCCGCACCCGAGACGCTGACTCCGGGGATTGAGCCGTGGCGGCGGCGGCGTCGACTGGGTGTTTGGACAGCTGCAAGTCCTTAACGGAGACTTCCCCCCCCCCCTCTTTTTCAGCAAATCCCCGTAAAACAGCATTTCGTCCAAGTCAGCGTTTCTGTGGCGGCCTGGGCCTCCTCCCGGGAAGGCCGGGGAAGCTGGCCCAGGGCCCTTCAGACCAGGGCCACAGACCCCGCGGGAAGGAGCCCCTTTTCCCCACAGACCAGCACCCCGTCCCCTCTGACAGATCCGTTCTCCGCGGCCCCGCGGAGAAGGAAGTCAGAGGACCCCCTGGCCCCCCACCCCACCCCGGGCGCTGGACCCAGGCCTCCCCCACCCCAGACGCGGTGGCGGCTGCAGCTGAGCGAGCGGTGGGGCGCGCGGGCAGCCCCGGGGCCGGGCCAAACCACAGGTATGTTATGAGACGCTTCCTGTGGAGGAGACATTTCTGCGGGACCCGGCCAGCTCGCGGGGCCTCCTGATCCCCGCTTGCTCGCCGCTCGGGGCTAGCTCCGGGTCCCTGGCCAGGCTCTCACCTCCACAGGTGAGCAGCCTCTCTTGCCCCCTGCTCTCCTCCCTGGGGGTCCAGCGGCCCCTGCCCTCCGCTCCCTCACCGCCTGCGGTGTGATTTATGGCCATTGACTTAACCTCTCTGGACCTACTCTCATCTGGACAACGATGAACAGATAATATTAGTCACCAGCCCCCCCAAGTGTGCTGCTTCATCCTGCATCCCTGGTGGTCAGGAAGTCCTCCCGGAAGTCTAACCAAAATTCCTCCGACTGCAAAGTGCCACCTTCTCTTCCAGGCTTGCTGCTGGGACAGAGGAACCAATCAACCCACACCCAACCCCACAGCCCAGGGGACAGCTGCAGACCTCTCCACCTCCTGCTCATCTCTCTCCCAGCTCGCCGAAATTGAGGGGTTCTGTTTCCCGTTCAAGATCCAGATCTTAACACACACACACACACACACACATCCCCATGCCAACAGTCCCTGCCCCCGCCTTCCCATCCCCAAGTCCACAGACCCTCCAGATAACACTTACTCAGATATCAGCCCTTCTCCGTCAAGCCTCTTGAAGGAACTAGCCCTCCTCAGGGGGGCTCCTCTACCCCAGGCCTGAACCCCATCTGTGACCTTCTGGCCTGCCTCTTCTGAAGGTTCCTCTCTGGCTCCGCCTGCTCTGCTGGCCTCAAGCTGCTAGACCGGGCCTCTCTCACAGGGCCCTCCTGAGCCTCTCACACCCCCACCAAGGACTCACACATCTTCCCCCCTGAGCCCCAGGATCCTATGTTCAATGATCAGCTGAGCATTTCTGCCTGGCTGGCCCTGAACACCTGCATCCAAACTGCTCTCACAACCGTCTGCCCAGAAGCTGCTCCTCCCTCACCCCAGATGTCTGAACCTCACCTCAGCCGGTGAAGGTTGAACTCTAGCCCAGACAGTGCCTTCCAGCAGAAGGAGACCTGGCTTTGCTGGGCGTCAAACCCAGCTGGTCTGCAGAAGAAACACCTGGTGATTGGCTTGCACAACCATTTCACCCCCGTAAAACCCAAGGGGCGCGATGCATTGGCATTGACTCAACACCACAGACCACCTTCCTACACAGTCTGCCCCTCCTCACTACCTTCCCTGCGTGCTCTGGTGCAGTAACCAACCTACACAACAGTACACCACAGTACACTGCTTCCGTGCCCCTCTGGCCCCCGATCCCGTGCTGTGGAATTCAGCTCTTCTACCTCTCTCACTTCTGTTCCTCCCCTTCCCTTCCCTAAGGCAACCCTGGTACTCCTCCACACGAGGCACCCAGTGCTGGGCACATCCCAGCCACGTAGACATGACCTTCATTTCTTGCATTAAACTGCCGAATCTTCCCTGGGATTACCGTAACGGTCTCTTAATCTTTCAGCTCCAGCTCCGAGTTAAAGAAACCATTGGTCATGTCCTCTCCCCCTCTTCCCGCCCCCCCTGCCCCCCCCCCGCACCCGGTGTGCCTGAGTAGGGCTGTGCTGCAGACAGTGGTGGTGGGTTTTGTTTTGTAGACCACCCAACCTTTCTTCCAAGGTCTGTCTGGGTGGCTTCAAACCATCCACCTTACGGACAGTAGCTAAGTGCTTAACCAGTGCGTCACCCAAGGGCTTCATCAACACCAAGAGGGTTTTCTCAAATTCCTGTAACAGATCCACCTGGAGGCCCCACCCCAGTCATCCAGATTTAGTAGTGGGAAGGGGGTTGGGGGAGCAGGGAGAGAGACAGGGCCCGATCATGGATTGCATCTCTAAGAAGTATTCAGGTGCTGTTGGTGCTGTCTGGACCACACTTTAGGCATCATGGCTCCCTATGGCTGATTTAGATAAAACCCAGTTTAGCCAGTGGCCCTCCCCTGCTGCTGATTCTCTTAAGGCCCCCGAGGACTGACCAAATCCATTTTAAATTTCTCACTGCAATTTCACATGGCTACCTGTAGGAGGCAGCCTCCTTTAGACGTGGTAGATGCTGACTGGTTGGGATGCAGGAGACAATTCATGGAGCAGAGAGGGCGTTGCTGTTACGGAGGCCCCGGGCCAGCTCACTGGGAGTTCGTGTCCCTTCCTCCATGTCACTGCCTCTCTCCATCCAGGTCCTCGTCTGTGTGTGTCCCTCTCCTTCCAGCTTGGTGTCCCCATCCCACTTTCCCACCCATCTCTGTGATTCTGCTTGTCTTTTTTGTTCTCTTCCATGTCCCCAACTCTGTCTGTGTGTATTCCAGCCTCTGGGCAGCTGTAGCTGTTGGTCATTTGATGGGACTCTCCAGAAGCCTCGCATGACAGTTCACGTCTGCTGATGTTACTTGCCCCTGACCACCCTGGGCCGTCCCCAAGTAGACTGACAAGGTCCAGGTGGGGACATGGAGGGCTCATGAGCAGAGCCTTCTGTCCTGCTGGCTCATTAGAAGACCCTGCAGGGCCCCACTGATTTATTTACATTATTAAAAGCATTGTACCTACACCTCTTTTTTTTTTAGTTTTTAGGCATCACTGCCCTCTGGTGGTGAGAGTAGGAGGCCCAGCCTTTGCTCCTGTGAGCTGGATTTGAACCTCCATCCCAGTGGGCCGCAGTCCCGTGCACAACCACTACGCCACCGGGGCTCAGCCCACCTACACCTCTTATTGTTGTTGAACATATATAGTGCATAACATACACCAATCTGACAATTTCTATGCATGCGCTTTGGGTCCATTGGTTCAACTTGTGCAAGCAAACTCACCATCCTTTTCCAAATGTGAGCCCCCCCCCCCTTAGTAAATTTGCAGGTGGGAGACAGGGTTAAAGTGAAGTGCTGCCCACAGTCTGCGCACTGGGGGGCTAGAGGGAGAGGCCGAGGCCCAGGCAGAGTCCCGGGACCCCTCATCACCCAGACTCTTGATGGGCAAGAATTCTGCCTCTGCCTGCCCCATTGGCTCGACCTGTTCCTCCCCAAGGACGCGACCTTCTTTGCTCTTGCTGCTGAGGTCATAGACTCCAGGGGGCCTCCATTCAGGAGGCAGCACCAGCAGGAGACTGGAAGAAAGGTCAGAGCACTGCAGGCCCATTAGGTGCAATGCAAAGGTCTGGGTAAAGAAGACCGGGCTGTGGGGAGGGGGTCTGCCAAGGGGAGGTTCTCTAGAAGTGAAATGTGGGGAGGGGAATAAAAAGTTGGGGAGATAAAACGATGGGTTTAGATGTCGTAATTGCTTCAATAACTTATACAATTGCAAAGTAATGACTCGACAAAAGTTGGGTGGTAGATATATTTACAGTAACAAAAAAGAGCAGCTGCTGAGGCTACTTCTGCCCAACCAAACGACGAGATTGAGATGTGATTCCTTATTTGGAGGTTTAGGGTCGGTTTAAAGGGATATCCCAGGTAAGCGGCCCAATGTTTTCAGTTCTCCCTCCTAGTTCATTGCTTAGTGCCTGGGACCTCAAAGCTGGCAAGCAGCCTACCAGGCCCAGACTACTCTTTATTGGCCTCGAACCACAGAGGGAGAGGCAAGAACAGGAGGATGTCGAAAGGGAGGCTAACTGCCTCCCAGAACAGCCGCCTCCTTGCCGTGAGACCAGGAGAACTAGACGGTGCCCCGCCCCGATCACAAGGAGAAAGAAAATACAGGACAGAATTCCAAATCCTCCCAGACTCCACACCTTTGGGGAGCCATGGAAGGTGAACCACCCCCTAAAACTCTTACCCTGAGAGAATCCTTAAACTTAAAAGTAAAATATCCCTTGAAATCTTCTTAAAATCAAACAGCAGTTTAACTTACTAGTAAAAACAACAAGGGAGGGGCTGAGCCCCAATGGCGTAGGGGTTGTATGCGGGACTGCGGCCCACTGGCTTGGTGGTTCAAATCCAGCGGCAGCTCTCCAGGAGCAAGGCTGGGCCTCCCACTCCCACCAGAGGGCAGTGATGCCCAAAAAACAAAACAAAACAAAAAGAACAAGGGGCTGAGCCCTGGTGGCATAGTGGTTGTGTGCGGGACTGCAGTTGTGTGCCCAGCAGCAGCTCTCCTGGAACAAGGCTGGGCTTCCCTTCTCCCACCAGGGCAGTGATGCCACATACACACACACACACACACACACACACACACACACACAAGAACAGCAAGGTCTCTCTTTCAGGAACCATCTAGGGGGGATCAAGCTGCTGACAGCAACTGGCAGGTTAGCTGGGAACTCAGGGAGCAGTGAGTTCGGGTGGCTGAGGGAGGACTGACTGGGGAGTCGGGAACAATGGCTGCACACAAGAAGAACGTGTCTGAATGGTACCTGGAGAAAGTGTTGGATTGGGGTGTTCTGTTGGGTCTATTCTCAACAACAAAAAGGAAATAAAGCAAGGGGGTCAATGGGTACACTGATAAGGGTCACTGCAGCTTGGCCTAAGACCCCAGACACCATTGGGAAAAAGCACCTGGAGGCTCTGCCCCCAGCACCCTAGAACCTAATACCCCCCCAACCTCTGTGTCCCTGCAGCCGTCTTACTTTTGCCTGGTCTCTGCCTGCATGGAGCTCTCTGTCCCTCCCCCAGTGCCCAGTGCTGTTTTTTTTTTTTTTAGGCATCACTGCCCTCTGGTGATGGGAGTAGGAGGCCCAACCTTTGCTCCTGTGAGCTGGAATTGAACCTCCATCCCAGTGGGCTGCAGTCCCACGCACAACCACTACGCCACCGGGGCTCAGCCCTCCATAAGGTTTTCGATGGCTGTTTCTCCGGTGGATTGCCTGGCCTTTCTTCCATAGCACTTCTCGTGGATTCAAACCGCCTCCCTGACAACTGAGTACGTGAACCATATTGCCACGGAGACCCGGGCACACAGAGTATGCCTCACACACCACCGTCTCCACCAGGCAGCTCTCCTGGCCTCCTTCCTCTTGGGCAACTAAAACATGGCCATACCTCTCTCCTGCCTCCCACCCTCAGGACTTCTCACCCTGAGCTCCATGCCTCCGACAAAGAATTACACACACACTCCTCTCACTCTCCCAAATCCTTCCAAGCTCTGAGCTGCTGTGGTCGGGGACAGAACCTCCCTGGGCCCACTTGCTGGGCGCCAGCCTCTACCCCTCTCCGAGGCTACTCACCCACCACTCCCCCTGAGAGGAGTATCTCGGGGCGACAGAGTGGTCAGAGCGGTGGGGGGCAGGGGGTGATGAACTGGAAAAGGGGCAAGGAGACATCCACAGACTGGCGGCCCAGGAGCTGGCCCTTCCCCACCAAGTGACGAAGAGCTTGGCTGGGGCCCTCCCAACTGCCCCCAACAGAGCTCTTCAGCTTCTGATCCAGGCAGGAGACCTGAGCACCCAGACCGCCCCCCCATCCCACCCCTCCCTGGACCCAGCCTGCCCCGGGCCTCAGGCCGGGTGGGGCTGCCAATCCATCTTGCCTTCTGGTTCAAATTTGCAGCCTTTTCCGGAGCGCCACCGCCGCCCGCCACCCCCTCCTGCCTGCCAAGATTCCTGGGCCTCCACGGCTCCCCCGCGTGGCGGCAGTGGCAGCAGCGGCAGGGCGGTGCTGGGCAGGGAGGGGGCTGGTGGGAGTGTGGCCAGGTTAGGGCACCGGGTGGCCAAGCCAAGACCGGTGGTGCCAAGGTGCAGGGACGAAATAGTTCACAAGTGAGAAAAGGCTGCTTCCGAGCGGGCCAGGTTTTAAAGCCCAGGCTTCTGGGAGCGGAAGTCACCTGCCACTGGAGGCTGCTCTCAGGGATAGCCTAGGCTTCTACTGCAGCAGGAGGGAGCCAGGTTAGACAGCTGGAGGCACCGGCCTCATCCAACCTAAAACACCCAAGACCCACTCCCCGAAACCTAGTTCATCTTTCAGGTCAGAGGGCTCTTGGAAGACACCAACCGTGGGGGGCTCGGGGTGGGGGGGGGGAGAGAACAGTAAAGAAGAGGCCAGGGCCCTGGTGGCCTCCTGCCGCTCGTTGTCCCTGCTGGGAACCTCAGGGAGCCAGGAGATTTGGCCCTGGATGACCCCTCCCATCATCCGGTCCTCATCCTTAGCAGTGTTCGCTGGGGACCTGGCTCATGGTTGACAGCAAACCCCTCGGTCAGCCAGGGAGGGTCCAGTCACTCTAGAGAAGCCCCTGACTTGGTCAGGCCCTGTTCGGGCTGGCATCTCTGCTGGAGAAACTGCTTCTGCGTAGGGACCCCAGGCTGAGACTCAGGACACTGGAACAGTCCTACCTTGCCCTGAGGGCACTGAGGGGACACACAAGTGGTGGTCACACGAGGGGCTCAGGGAGATGGCTGTGGGGAGCCAGAGTAGGAACAGTGCCTCCGCCCTGAGTGTCCTCAGAAGGCCGCACGGCACGAGGAAGGTCAGACATTGTAGCTGGGTGAGGAGGAGTCTGAAAGGCAGACTAGGTCGGCAGAGGGATTTCAGGCAACAGGAAGTAGCTTGGCAGATACAGGGAAAGGTCAGAAGTGGGCCGAGAAGGCTAAGCCAGAGCTGGGCAGGCTGAGGCAGCTTGATGAGGAGCCTGGGACGCCATGCCAGGCCTCTCTGGAAGGCAATGGGGAGCCGTAGAATATTGTTGAGTGAGGATGTGATCTCACCAGAGCCATGGTATTTCTGCTACCCAAGCCTGGTGCCGGGCTCGCTCATAAAGCAGAGTCCAGGTCACATAAATGTACAGACAGGAGCTGGGGCTCTCGTCCAGACTCAGATGGGACTCCCAGGTGGGTGGGGAGGGGACATCCAGCCAGCCCACCCGGCAGGGAGGCCCGCGGCCGCATCACTCTCTCCCTCAGCTGCTCACTGGCCTCTGCCTGCTCCCATGGAAATTCTGACATCCTGGCCCTGTCGCTCCCTGCAGAAGAAGCCAGAGTCTGAGCCAGCAGCTCCAAGACTCCTCCCCAGCTCAGCTGAGTCCGTGTGCACCCCTGCTGCTCAGAATGCCATGACCCCGGGGCTGGGTCAGGAGGCCACCAGCCACCCTACCCAGTGCCAGGAAGGCCGCTTCTGCAAAGGTACAGAGGTGTGACCGCCCAGAGTATGTTGTTCAGGAGAAAGGGGATGAACCACAGCTGACGTGTGGCGCACCTACGAGGTACCCCCTGATGGTGCTGTGGGTTAGGGATTGGGCTGTAGGTTGGTGGTTCAAGCCCACCGGCCACTGTGAGGGAGAAAGACGAGGCTGCCTGCTCCCATAAAGACTTGGTCTGAGAGGCCCCGTTCGGAGGCTTGAGGAGCCCGAGGGAGAAAGTGGGCCTCTAAGAGACGGCGTCAACTCGATGGCAGTGAGTTCGTCTCTTTGGTTTTTCTGTTCCCATAAACAGCTTCCGTCTCGGAGACTCCCAGGGACGCGTCTCCCCTGTCCTGCAGGGGCATCCATTCGATGGGCTTGAGAGGCGTCGGAAAGGAGCCGACGGCTGTAGGTTTGGGTGGGAGGTTGGGTGGGTGTCTGTGTTTGTTTGTTTGGGTTCTGGGCTTCCGTTGTGGCTTACCTCATGTATTCCTCAGAACAAGCCAACCCCCGTCATCATCTCCCCACCCCCCACCCCCTTGCAGCTGGGGAAACCAAAGCACTGAGCAGCTTAGTTACAAGCTCAGGGTCACCCAGTGCCTGAGCAGCCGGGCTGCGTGTGAGCCACAAGACTGCTCAGCGTCTGCGTCTACAGGGGGCTTCAGGCAGGGCGGAGGAATTCCTTGAACACGACACTCAGCTACTTGGTCTGGGGTCCAAACGCTCCCTCTCAGGCCCAGCCTAAAATGAGCCACCTACCCTGTCCCTAAAAAAACCCCGACTCATTGCCACTCTATAGGACAGGGTAGAACTGTCCCTGGGGCGGTAGAGGGGTGGTTGAGCCTGTAACTCTTTTTTTTTTGGTGGGGTGGGGGGCATCACTGCCTCTGGTGGTCATGGGCACTACCCAGCGCTGCTCCTGAGAGCCGCCGCTGGATTTGAACCGCCAAGCCCACAGGCCGCAGTCCCGCACTCAACTGCTTATGCCACCGGGGCTCAGCCCCATAGCTCTTTATGGGAGTTTTTCTTTCTCCTGGGAAGCTGCTGGGTAGTTTAGAACTGCTGACCTCACTGGTAGCAGCGCAACTCAAAACCCACTCTACCCCCAGGGTTCCCTTAAGAGCCAGTCCCAGCTGTTAACAGCCATTGTCTCTAGATTCCAGGTACTTTTTTTTTTTTTGTATCACTGCCCTCTGATGGTCGTGGGAGCAACCCAGTGCTGCTCCTGAGAGCTGTTGCTGGATTTGAACTGCCAACCCCGCAGGCTGCAGTCCCGCACTCAACCACTTACGCCGCCGGGGCTCAGCCCCCAGTACCTTTTATGCACCAGACAGAACTCCAGGCCTGGCTGCATCAACCCCTCCCAGAACTCTGTTCAGCAGAAACTGCTGCCCATTTTACTGAGGAACCCAGAGGCCCAGAGAGCAGGCCTCATGTAGCCAAGGCCATGGGGCAAGCGAAGGAAAAGGGTAGGAGTTGAACCCAAGTCTGCCCACCCCCGTGACGGTCAAGTCCCATCTACTTGGGTTACCTGGCAACAGCGGCCATGGGAGCTATGCCCCTGACCCCTTCCCTCCCCACCAGGACCACCTCAACCCAGAGGGCAGCAGGGACCAGCAGGGCTGGGGGCAGTGCGGGCAGCTCTGCGCAGGTCTCCCCTGGACTTAGAATCAATTCCTTGGAGCCAGAATGGTGCTCTGTTCTAGGCTGCCACCCCCAGCCCCCTTCCCTAATCCCCTCCTTGAGCTCGTCCCACGGCGACATCCCCCCCTTGCACAGAGCCTGCTGCTAGCTAAATCCCAGGCCAGATGTGGGTGGGACAGTCCTCAGTCTGTCCTCCGGCTTCGGAAGGCTGTAGGGCGCCCAAGGGGCTGGCCAGGGTCCCAGGCTGGCTTCCCCCTGTCAGCTTTCCAAATTGAGGTGCTGATGGCCAAGAGGGGGGAGAGCCGTCAGTCCGGGGCCCATGGGAGACGGCTTCATTTTCTGAGCCTCGCCACGCGCAGCCCCTGGGCTATGATTCCTGCTATAAACGCCATGCCGAGCTGTGAGAGTGGCTCTGCAGCCCCACGCCATGGGCTCCTATGCCCATCCTGCACGGGCCCTTGACCTTGGCCAGCTCTGTTTCAGCTCCTGCATCAAGCCCGTGGGAATAGTCCTGACTGTCCAGGGCCGTGAGGAGGATGACATGAGTCTGTCTCATGAACTGACTCGTGGAGGGCACTGCTTGGCAGAAACCGAAAACCAACCTCACCACCACCGAGTCGATGCCAACCCGTAGCAGCCCTAGAAGAAAGGGTAGAACTGCCCGCCCCCTGTGACTTTCCGACGCTGGATCTCTGGTCGGGGGAGGAGAAAGCCCCACCTTCCTCCCACAGAGCGGCTGGTGGCTTCGAACTGCTCACCTTGCAGCTAGCAGCCCAGCCGGTAACCTTTGCGCCACCAGGGCACAGAAGCAGATCAAAGCCCCTCTATCTGTGGCACCACCAGATGAAGCCACGTTCGGTTGGCCAGCCAGCGCAAAGCATCCGGTCCACCCTGGGACCTTGCTGGGCTTGTGAAAACACGCCACAAAGGCGAGCCGTGGTTACAGCGACCTTCAACATCATCCCTGCCCCCGCCCCTGCCCCCGCCTCCCGCAGCCCCCTGGGGGTCCTCCTGCACAGGCCACACGACACAGGGCCACAAGGAGGCTCTGAGGGAGCCAGCTGTGAAGACAGACGAGGGCAGAGATGACCAGGACTGCCTATCCACTGAGGCACAGTGTGTGTGTATGTGTGTGTGTATGCGCGCGCACAGGCCACACGACACAGGGCCACAAGGAGGCTCTGAGGGAGCCAGCTGTGAAGACAGACGAGGGCAGAGATGACCAGGACTGCCTATCCACTGAGGCACAGTGTGTGTGTATGTGTGTGTGTATGCGCGCGCACGTGCACATACACGCACAGGGGTCCTCCATGCCTCCTCAGCCCCTCCTGTCTGACCTCCTCCTTGTAGCCCTGGCTGCCTCTGCAGGAGGGGACTCAGCGGCTGCATTCTTGGTTAAGCGGGCCGGATTTGCTGTGCTCCGGTAACTATGACAAGAATGTTTGCCACGAGCTGGGCCGCAGTGGCCCTGTCAGGGATCGTGGCCTGCGGGGCCCACGCAGAGCGGCTTGGCAGCCACCAGCCACCACCGACAGAGAGGAGGAGGCTAGACATCCGAGAGAACTTCCAGGCCCAGAGAGTTGGGGGGCACTGGGTGGGGGTGGAGACTAAAGAGTTGCCCCCTGGGGGTCCTTCAAGACAGGAGAAAGGGCCTCTCCACCAACGTCCAGGTTTCCCCTTCTTGAAACCTGGCCCCTCTGTGGACAGGGCGATGGCTACTCCAAAGAGATTCTGCTGAGTTCACACAGCAGGAGCTGAAGCCAGACACTGGGCCCCACGGCCGCCCCGACCTCCCTGGAGCCACAGCTGCCTCTCAGACCAGTCTGGCCCGACCTGGGCCTGATCTTCTCATGTGCTACTTCCAGGCGCCTCCAGAAGCACACTGTGGAAATGCCTAGTCCACTGCGACCCCCTTGCCATCCTCCCCACCAAACCAAGTTCAGGAGCCCCCACGAGGCCAGGAAGAAGGCATGAACTGAGAGCCTCGGGTGAAAGCCTGGACTGTCGGTGCATCCACTTGCCCCTCTGTCCAATGGGCTCCCAGTCCCTGCCGTGTAGCACTGATGTTGGACTGGGACGTGCACAGGACGTGACACAACTGGTGTACTATGACCTCGCAAGGGAAAAGGACTACAATCACACAGCCTTGGGTCTGAGGGTCCCTCCACCCCAGGACTTAGGTGGGCCCTCCCAGGGACGGCTGAAGGACCTGGTCTCTGGTCTCAGTGCCTGCACTGGCATCACATGGCTTCGGGCAGGTCCTCCTCTGAGCCTGTCACCCCGGACAATCATGCTGGCCTGGTTCTCCTCACAGGTGGCAGTGAGGTACTAAGCCAATCTCTCTCTCTCTCTCTCTCTCTCTCTCTCTCTCTCTCTCTCTCTGTTTCCCCCTCTCTCCAAGAGCCATGAGACTCCACCTATCCAGGCTGCATGCAGATAAAAAACAAAGCAACCACTGTTTTCAACTCCTTCTGACCCGCTAAGTCAGAGTGGAACTTCCCCTGCGGTTTCCAAGATTACGGCATAAATATTTACAGAAGCAGACAGCCTCGTCCTTCTCTCTCAGGATGGCTGGTGGATTTGAACCACCAACCTTGAGGCTGGAAGCTTGATGATTAGCCCACAGTGCCACCAACATGGCTTCCAGCTGGCCCACCACCCCCAATTCAAAACTGTCCAAGAATCCCAATGGAAGCCGAGCCAGGTCCTCCCCAGGCTCT